>JABUQX010083552.1:0-53607 GCA_015478945.1 Trachelipus rathkii | reverse complement strand
TTATTTGTGTACTTTATTCAGTTAATTTTGGGTGTTTAACCGTTTTCGCATTTATCATTAGAAACGCACCGTTTTCATTACACCCACTTCATATATATATATATATATATATACTATATATATATATATATATATGTGTGTGTGTGTGTGTGTATAGCATGTGTGTATGCATGTGTGTGATTTTTTCTACAAAGGAACCGTATGAATGACGAGTAACTATGGTAGTTGATGTATTTTTGACTTTTGATTTTGTTTCTTCTTTTATAATTTTCCATTGTATTAGCTCCCATATTGAATTTTATATTAGAAATCAAGGTGTAGACAAAATCTCTGCATTGCTTCTAGCGGCTCATGGGCAGATCTTAATATAAAAAATAAGAAAGGACAAACTCCTCTTGATCTTTGTCCCGATCCGAATTTATGTAAAACTCTTAATAAATGCTACAAAGATAAATCAATGTAAGTATGAATTTCGTAGTATTCATCTTTGTGATTTTAATAGTATCTTTACGTCTATTGAGAATATATATATATATATATATATATATATATATATATATATATATATATATATATATATATATGCTCTCTCTCTCTCTCTCTCTATATATACAGAGGGTCCCAGAATGAAACAGCGCCACTTCATATAGGTATACATTGATGTAAAATAGAAGCATAATACTCTATACATGTGTGCTCAGTAACTCTTCGTTACGGAGTTATTAGCGCTGGAGCCAACCTAAGAGGGTGGGAGATGCGGTATTCGGCACAGGATTCCCCATAAGCTTAACGATTGCGTATTTTTTTCAGAACATTGCCAATAGCAGATGCACCCGAGGTTATAATGTTGTTTCCAAAGTGCTTCCCTCCCCAGCCTTGGTGGAATGCATGGCACCTCCGGACGTGTTGTTGACTGCGTTAACATTATCTGCACGATTGCCTGATTCTTTCCTGCGGTTCCCCAGAGCGCCATTGGCTGGGAATTTGGCGTAGCCGACGCAACTTGGGTGCTAGGCAAAATCGAACGACGTGAGGTCAACTAATGGAGGCCAGGCAACAGTGCCTCCCGACGACCTATCCATTAGTATTGATTGTTCCGTGGATGGTTTGATACAATTGTCTCTGGCGAAAGTGAGTTAGGCGGATCAAACTGAAACCACATGTGACGTAGGTGCTGGTACATGCTCAAAAGGCACTCCGAACCCGTTCTGGAGGACTGAAGGTGAAAAGTTCTGGCCGTTCGGCAGCCGGTGCCGGTATGACACCCAGTAATCCCAGTGGAGTCGTCACACACTTGTATGTCGACAAACTGGCAGTGATAGGTTATCGCTTGACTCATTGTGGAGGTACAATTTCGTTGGTTATCGTTTACCCATACTATCTCCATATCTTGCGTCTCGTACGTTAGTTTGTCAGTGTTCAAAACTTAATTAATACAGTTTACGATTGTAGAGATTGTATCAGACGAAACGTAACGAGCATACATGTATAGAGAAATATGCTCCTATTTTCCATCGATGTACCCGTATATGAAGTGGCGTAGTTTCATTGTAGGACACCCACTGTAAATATATATATATATATATATATATATATATATATATGCTCCTCTCTCTCCTCTTTCACTCTCTTTCTCCTGCTCTCCTCCTCCTCCTCTCACTCCCCTTCCCTGCTCCTCCTGCTCCTCCTGCTCCTCTTGTATGTAATATATGTATATATGTCATTGGGGTCTCCCACAATGAGAACTATATATATATATGTAATAATATGTATGTATGTATGTATATATTCTTTCTTTCTTTTCTTCACCATCTTTAGTTGAGTTGAGTTAACAGTGCAAAGAGCATCCCGGAGAAGCGGTGGAGTTGTGACTGGCGTCGAAAGCCATCACCTGCCCTCTGTACCATTAATTAGCGAGAACTCGTGACAGAAAATCCACCTAGAGCATCATGGGACCGCGACGGACCCTCACTATGGTAAATCGTCAATGTAAGGGTTCATCCCCATAGCCCAGGTGGGCCACAACAATACCCCATAAAAACCCGCCATTCACTCTACCATGCACCTTTATTCTCGCCTCTGCCAAACTCACATTTCTCCTTCAGACATTCGTTCACCGCCTCAATCCACTTCTCTTCGGTCTCCCAGCCGGTCGGTTCCCCAACCGCCACACTCACCACTATACATCCCGCTTAACCAACCAACTATCACTCATCCCTTTCCACATGACAAACCATCTCAACATACTTTCCATTATTTCTCATTTTTACCTTTCTTCACACCACACCACTCTCTAATACGTTCATTCTCTTTATCCAATTCTTCTCACCTGCCGTTATCCATCCATTGTTTCTTTTCCTGTCCATTCCATTCCATTCCATTCCATCTTCCTTTCTCACTGCCTATATATATATATACTCTTATATACTCACTCCTCTTTACTCTTTCTTTCATGTATATATATATATATATATATATACTCTCTTTCACTCTATATATATATATATATATATATATATATATATATATATATATATATATATATATATATATATATATATATATATATATATATATATATATATATATATATATATATATATATATATATATATATATTAGGTAGCTATAGGTTTATATGTATATATATATATATATATATATATATATATATATATATACTTTTCTCATTTAAAATTTTTAATTAGTTTGTTATTTTATGTAAAGGTTTCTTCTGCTTTATTTTTTTATGCCCTACTTTTAATTAGTGTCAAACTAAAAACAAATTGCTTTTAAACGAATCCTTTTAGGGGAGATCTTGGTCGCACTGAAGCTGGATCGGAGGAAAGCTTGGAGGAGTGCATGGTTTGCTCTGATATGAAGAGAGACACGTTATTTGGACCTTGTGGACATATTGCGACGTGCTCGATCTGTTCTCCAAGAGTCAAAAAGTGCCTCATGTGTAAGGAACCAGTTCAGGCAAGAACGAAGGTTAGTGTCAATGCATACTCTTAATTTATTTATGAACTTAGACAGAAAATTTATAATAAAGCTAGGCATACACCAACATCAGTTTGTCTGAATAACGTCGTCAAGGTCCGCCTATTCAAAAAGCATCAGGATTTAGCTTGGTCAACATTCATATATTTATATATAAACTAAAATAAAAATTAATAAATTGAAATTAAAATTTTAAGAAAATTCCATTCTTTTGTGGTGTCTAAACATATGGTTCTCAAAGGATGCAGAACTTCATTAACTGTTAACTATCTGACTGTAATTGTTTGTGGCTAGCCGTAATGTTCCAATGATTAATTTATTTTTTTAAATATTTATGTAAAAAATATTTATAAAAAAATATCGTAGATTTGTTATTTAAGATAAAAGAGTTTTCTTTGAACTGTTTATAGATTGAAGAATGTGTTGTATGCTCTGATAAGAGAGCTTCTGTCCTCTTCCAACCTTGTGCTCATATGTGCGCTTGCGACAACTGCGCTGCTCTTATGAAGAAATGTGTACAATGCAGGAGTGTCATTGAAAAATTCATTCCTTTTATAGTTTGCTGTGGTGGTCAAGGTAAAGTGTTGTAGTTATTTTCAGATGCTTTTTAATTGTACTATGAAAAACAAAATGTCATTATATATTCACTAGTAATAGGTGCAGTGTAAAATTGTAAAGAGGAATACTAATGATATATATATATATATATATATATATATACATATATATATATATATATATATAGTATATATATATAATATATATATATATATATATATATATATATATATATATATATATATATATATATATATATATATATATATATATATATATCATAACAGCCTCTACAGCCTCTGTAGCCAGTTACATAGAAACTTTAGTTCCGAGTGCATCAGTAAATTCAGCTTCATCGACGTCAGTAAACATTGCAAATACCAATACTAGCATCAACAACAACACAAGCAATAATAATAGCAACAATGCAGGGCAAATTATGAATAATGGATCTCGTGACATGAGTTCTACCGACTTTCAAAAGCTTCAACAGCAACTTCATGACATAAAAGAACAGGTATATTTTCTCTTTGAATTTTGAAAGTATTTTAATTAAAACAAAAGAACAAATGACTTAATATTTTTTCTTATTAATTAAGTTAAAAATTTGATACAATGTCGATAAAAAATGTTGACACTTCTTAAATTATTTTAGATCAAATACGAATTATTTAAATTTTTTAAATCTTTTTCAACATTCCCTCATTCCCTCTATTTATCTGTACTTTGATGCCATAACTTTATTTTATTATATCTACATAATTATTTTCAAAACTTTTTGTTAATGATGTGTTGTTATTATTACAGTCGTTAGACCTTTTCCATTGGCCTCGAAAATTTTAAAATTCTATGTTTTAATTTAACACAAATGTATATTTCTGTGCATTTATTTTCTCACTCTTTCCGAATCTCTTTTGAACTGTGTTATCAATATCTTGATTCCTTCATGTGAACCACTGGGTAACCCTGGAACAATGCCCTGTTTTCTATTTTAGCCCCATATCATTTGAATTTAAACATTATGAAGCACTTTGTATTGACTATCTAGTTTCTCTCCCCTCTAGAAACTCTGTGATATTATTTATATATATATAATATATATATATATATTATTATATATATATTATATATATATTATATATCTTATTATATATATATATATATATATATAATATTATATATATATATATATAATATCCCCTCTAGAAACTCTGTATAATTATATATATATATATAATATATATCACACAACAAATTATGAACAACGACTACCCACGTACAAATCAATAGAAGTAAAAATCAATAAAAAAAAACATATAGTCTAATTAATTTCTACATCCCTCTATCCATTTCTCAACACCCCCCTCGAAATTATATCGCAGTCTATCCCTTTACTCAAATTTTGGAATTCACTTGTTTTAATTGAAAGTTTTATTAAAGTGTATCTCTCGATAATTAATCATTTATTTATTCGTTTCGGCATGGTTTAAACTAAAGTTTGGAGTTTTAAAAGATAAGTTTTAGTTTTAATTTTTTTTCATTTTTTTTCTTTTAGTTGTAGGTTTTAATAAATTTTAGTAAGTGTAGTAAAGTTGTTTAGGTTTAAGTTTTATTTTTTCAGTGTGTTGTAGTATATTTTTTATTTAATTAATTTTAGTGCTTAAATTTTTTAAGTTAGGATTTAGTTTGTTCTTTGTTCCCATCCTTCTATCTATAATTTTCTTCCTTTGTGCGCTCTTCTTCGTTGTGCGCTCTACATTGTAAATTCTCTTTCTTACAAACTTCTTCATATTCATCGCACTGTATATTTTCTTTCTGCACTTTATTGTGCGAATATCACCTCTCTTAGACAAGTAAAATGACTGCATTATATTCTCTACAGGAAGATCTATTTTCTTAAGTAATAACTTCTTAACAGAAATGTATTTCTCCTCCGTCTGGTTTCCAGCAATTCTTCTGTGCAATATTTCTTCGGCTAAAATATTCTCTCCTTCATTTTTCTCGACGGATCTCCAGATCCTTTGCAAAATATTGTCTTCTTTTTGCCTCTCTACAGAACAGATTTCTCACTCTTTTTTGATTATCTACTACCCTCACGAGACGTTTTATATCTTCTCATCCAATACTGAGGTCCTCTATTTAGGGGATTTCAAGTTACACAACACTGAATGGGTTGGGGTCCTCTGATACTGATTTAGGTGGGGAGGAGGCCGGAATTCATTCAGCATTCTCAACGATCTGGAGCAACTAATAAAGAATCTACACACATTCCGGATCGTCCAACCAATTCTTGACCACACTTGACCTAATGTTTCACCACTAGCTCTTCTCTCTATAAATACACCACCTTCGCTCCTATTGGTAAATCTGAACTACAACCTTATATCTCTTAACTTTAATCTTTCTCTCGAACAGCTTCATCCTGCCCTATGCGTTTTTTCTGGCACTTTTGATCGGGCTGAATTGGGGGCCTTGCGGCTGCTTCTAAGTAACTATAAATTGGATGACTGCTTTGATCTGAATGACGCTTCGGCTTTCTGCCACTCAAGGTGGGAGCTGTATCGTTTGACGGGATGAGCAGGTCATTCTTCTTCGACAAATCTTTCTCTCCTCAAAATCCATGGTCGATCGTGCCTGTCTCTGGCCATTCAGGGCTAGAGACGGCGCTTATCGGGAGTGGAAAAATTCTCGTTCTCTATTCACTCTCGCTAATTTTCATTCAGCTAGAAATCGTTGCAGGGATACTTCTCGACGAGGCAAAGCGCGGACTTTCATCAAACGAAAGTGCGCTAACCTCCTTGGTTCTCCTGCTGACAAATCTTTCTGGCCTCTTGCCAAAAAATCTCTAACAACTTCTGTAAATCTGCTTTTTCCCTCCTCTTATTCGATGCTGAATGGTCTGTTGCCAACCTCCCCAAGCTGAAAAGGCCAATTCTCGGCTCGGCTTTTTCCTCTACTCAAGCCCTGGACGATTCTGGCATTCCTCATCCTCCACCTCTTTCGGTGTCCTATGTCTTTGCTGTGATTACATTTGATCTGGTGCAAATGGGCTCCTGAAACCTATGAACGTTAGAAAGGCGGCAGGGCGGATGCATTCTCCCCGAGTTTTTGAAGGAAGTGTGCTTCGAGCTATCTCCCTCCCTCGTTCAACTAACTATCTATGTCTCAATACTAACACTTTCCCTCGTGTTGGAAGCACGCACATGTCCGAAAGAAGGAAGCCCGCTCGATCCTTCCTACCATATCCGCCTAATAGCTTCCACCTGTATTTCTATCTAAGATCTTTGAAATCCTTATCAACTCTCATTTCTTAGACATCTGGAATCTCATTCCCTTCCTTTCGATCGCCAGTACGGCTTCGACGTTCGAGGTCAGCTGGTGATATACTTTCCTATTTTAACCGAATTTATGGTTTCCCCCTTAGGAACTACGGGGAGCTTGCGTGGTGGGCTTGACATATCCAAAGCATTTGACCGGGCTTGGCACGCGTCATTGCTCTCCAAGCTCCCTCCTTTGGGTTCCTCCTCTCTTTGCTTATTATGTCTTAGCTTTCTTTCAAATCGCTCATTTTCGGCGTTGATTGATGAGCGACTTCTTTTCTTTTTCTGTCAATAGTGGTTTGTTTCTCAGGGTTCTGTCTTTTCTCTACTTTTTTCTTACTTTTCATTAATGATCTTTTCAACTGCACATCTACTCTATCCATCTATATGCCGATGACTCAACCTTCATTCTTCAACTCCATTTCAATTCTGCTACTCTTTTACTTTTAGAATTCTCTCGTCTTAATCTGTCCGATTTTATTCTCGCTGATCTGGAATTTCCGATTGGGGGTCGTCTCAACCTTTTTGAAATTCAATTCTTTGAAAACTCAACTTCTACAAATCTCTCTCTAAAACACCTTCTAACTTTCCTATCGTCTTTCGACGGTTCTCTAGTTTCTCCTGTTGGACAATATAAAAATCTTTGGCCTTAACATAAACAAAAAAATGTCTTGGATATCTCACATCACAACGGTTGCTAAGGGGGCCTCAAAGAAACTGGAGATTCTGTTCAGACTGCGAGTTTTTATTTCCTTTTCAGTTACTCCAGCTTATACAAGGGTCTCATCCCCTTGTTGGAGTACTGTTCTCATATTGGGGGGGGGGCTCTGGGTTTCACCGGCTTTTTGACAGGGTCGAGTCAAAAGCAAAAGGCTTATAAACCTAAACTGTCTGTACTTTCCAGTTCACTGACCCCTTAATCTTTGCGGCGCGATGTTGGTGCTTTATCTCTTTTACTATAGGTACTACAACCGGCAGGTGTTCGAGGAACTTGCCACTCGCGTACCACCACCCTTTACGAGCCCTCGTAGCACAAGGGGTGCTGTTCAGCGCACGGAGTTTTCTGTGATATTGGTACTTTCAGGCCTAGGTTTCGCAGTGTGCTTACTCTTTCCCTGCCACCTCTATTCTGTGGAAATTCTCTTCCATCTTCTGTTCCTGCTGAATTAATCTCCTCACTTTAAAGCCTGCGTCTGTGCTCATCTGCGGTAACAACTGTAGAAAAGAAATTTTTAGCTTGCACCACCTTCCTGAATAGGGCTCTGCCGTGAATGTGGTGGTGACAACTGTAAAAAAAAAAAAAAAAAAAAAAAAAAAAAAATTAATATTGTCGAGGATTTTAATGCTCATCACCCTGTATGTCTTAACACACACACACACACACACACACCCACACCAAGAGGTGAAACACTCGTAGACAACTTACACTCACTCAATATCCTCAATAACAGAAACCAACCCACCAGACAACCAATCCAACATTATCAGAACTCTACATTCCCTGACATATCCTTCTGTTGTCCCCAAATCCAAGTCATCACAGCTTCCCAAACATTCATTGTTCTCTCCTCCGATCACATCCCAATTCTAATTACAATTCAACACAAACACCCTACACCACACCTTTTAAAGAAACATATATATCAGATATAGAACAAGATCTACAATCCTTCCAAACAACTGACTTTCCATCTTTTAACAAAGCAATTCAACATTACAACAAAACAATCCTAAAAGCATCCAAAAAAATACATCCCCCATGGCTACCTCAAACATATTAATTCCAACTCCACACAAGAAACCCTAATGAAACAAAAAAACTCCTTTCCACAAAATTAACAATCAAATCAAAATCAAATAAACCGAATCATCGACCTTAATGATAGAATAAAAAACCTAATCAAATCAAATTAGAATAAGAATTGGCAATAGGACACCCAAACATTATACCATGAATCCAATACTAGAAAAATATTTCGAATAATAAAAAAAAAAAAATTCCACACATCACAAGCACAACCCCACACCAACCCACTAAACAATCTGTAAACAAAGTAATAAAATCCCAAGCCCAAAAAATCAATGTAATATTATTATATCACACTATTCTAAAACCAGCCATAATCCCACAATCCCAACCAATATGTTAACAATTAAACATCTTAAAAGATTAAAGAACAATAGAAAACCCCTCCCATTCACTCCCTTAGGAGTACTGAACACTAGGAAAAACCTCAAAATCTCACAGGCAAAACCAGATAAAATATAAAATATTCATCTCAAACATCTGGAAACCAAAACCATTACATCCCTAACCCAAATATTCAATGTGGTATGGCAAACCAACACAATCCCTCCATTCTGGAAGCACACACACACACATAATCCTAATACTAAAACCAACCAAATTACCCAACAACATCTTATAGACCTATATCATTGCTCTCTACAATATCCAAAGTACTTGAATGATTAATTCTAAATAGAATCTCCCTTTTAATCCCCCTATCAGATTCACAACATGGATTTAGACAAAAACCTCCACCGTCACTCTACTAGCAGACTTAACACAAAAATCCTCACAGGTTTTAATTAAACTCCTCCCAATGACCACATTTTTCTTGTTGTAAATAGACATCAAACAAGGCATTTGATACAGTCCCATGTCTCCTCTTAATAGACAAAATATTAAACACAGAAATAAGCATCAATGAAAAGAAAATAATAGCAAATTTCCCATCCTGTCGTACAGCTAGTCATACAAGGACGCCAATCCTCCAGCACATACAAATTATATAATCGAATCCCCTAGGGTTCCATTCTATCACCACCACTCTTTAATCTCTTTATCCATGACCTACCACACATTACATCCCCCTTTATAAAAATCAACAGCTATGCAGATGACCTAACAATCACAGCTCAAAATTCTTCTGTAAATACAGCAAGCAGTGAACAACAATATATAAACCAACTAGAAAAATGGCTACCAATAAACAGAATGATTGCTTCATCTCAGAAATCCTCTATCACTTTACTTACACGTGATAGAAGTCAAACATCCATCCAATTGTTTTCCTTTCAAACAATAGACTCCCTCTTAACATACAACCCACCATCTTAGGCTTGACCATCGATTAACATATGACATTCACCCACCACATAAACAATATAATCTCTAGAGCAACGCATAAATTAAACGCGATGTGAACACTCACAGTAACATATTTTAGCCAACATAAATACACCCTCACGTAGTATATGGGCGATACCTCCTCCCCTTCTTGCACTACCCTTCACCCTACTGAGCAGCTGCAATATCACAGTCCAATATCCAAACACTAGAAACCGTACAAAACAAAGCTCTCAGAATAATAATAGGTTGCATCCCTTCCACACATGATAGGTTTTCAATTTTATAGTAAATCTCTCAGCAGATCACCCCTATATCAAACACTACAACAACCCCATACACCAAGAAGGAAAAAAAACAAACCAGTATTATACTGCTCTAACATATACAACAAGCTTCCCGCTCCCCAAACACTCCCATAATCAACACATCTACACTCAGTTAACTCAAAGAACGCTCTCCGCTTATCCTCGTAATCCGTGTCTTTGTCAAGTGATTTAACTTCTTTTTCTTCTATAATCTTCTCTATCTCTTCAAGAAGGGGTTTGACATCTTTTTCTATTTCTTTAACGTCTTTCTTTTCTTCAAGATCTTTCTTCTTCTCAATGTGTTCATCAATTATTATTTCTTCAATAACTTTCTCCTTCTCTTCGGAAATGGATTCGACTTCTTCTTCTTCAACAATTTTACTTTCTTCTTTGGAGATCGTCTTAACTTCTTTTGCCTCCACAATTTTCTTTCTCTTCCTTGTTCATAGTCTTATATTGTTTCCTTTCTTTGCTGCTTAGAAAGGGTTCATAATCCATACTCGTTCTTTCTTTCCTCCGAGAATAATTACGATTGCAAAGGTTACGCTTTGTGATGTAATTGGATACAATATCGAAGCAATTCATCAACCCACACTTGGATGGGACAACCATTACGATAATTGTTTTCAACAGTTTTGGTAAAAGTTGATTCTCAAGCGTATCTATAGTCACACGTACATATCTCTTATCAATTACTTACTATAGTCGTGAATTTAGATTATAGACTTGTGTGTGACTCAAGTTATTGCCACGACCTCAAGTCGGTATAGTCAACTCAGAATTCTGGTCAACTAGTCACAAAAATCGCTAAATTTTCCAACAGTTTCAACGGATCGTTTTATATTCGCATTCGCATGATGTCCGAGTGAGAATGCGGATACGAATATATTTTTTTTTAATCGCGAATCGCGAAACATGAAAAAAAGAGAAATATCTGTCCATCTCTTAATTATTATATATATATAATAATATATATATTTATATATATATATATTATATATATATATATTTATATAATATATATTTATATATATATATATATATATTTATTATTTAATATATATAATATTATATTATTTATATCATAATTATATATATTTTATTTATTTATTATTCTAATATTTATTTATTTATTTATTTTATATTTATATAATAATAAATATATATTATATTATATTATGAGTTATATAATTATATATATTATTAAATAATATATATATATTATATATAATATATATATATTATATAATATATATATATATTATTATATATATATATATTATATATATTATATTATATAATAATATATATATTGGTATATTTTTCAGACCCATGTTGTCCAGTTTGTACTATGACCGGATCAAAAAACATGATTTTTCCTAATGTGGTCAGGAACTTGCCAGATTGTTGGAGACAGAGCATGCATCGTTTGCCCCATTTGTTCGAAAGCCCGTCGAAAAAAGAATTATCGTCTTTTAAATGAGATAAAGAATTATTCTTAGAGTTTTAATACTTTTCATTCAATTTAATTATTAGAAGAGAAAAATTGTCATAGACTAATTTCGTCTCTATGTATATATTTATTTTTATCATAATACACAAAAAATAAATATATTATTAATATATATATATAATATATATAACTATATGATATATATATATATTATATATATAAATATATATTATATATATTATATTATATATAAATATATATTATTATTATTAATAATATATATATATATATAATATATATATATAATATATTTATATATTATATATATATATAGTTAATATTATATATATTATATATATAGTAATCGTAGAATAACATCTAAATCTTTGACTTTTATCATGAGTCTACATCCAGTATTGATTTTTGTAAGCATTAGACTGCTTAGAGTTTTAATTTTTGGATATTGAAGGAGTGTGTTGGGAACGGGGGAGGGGGGATTATTTCCTTTATATGATAGTTTCTTTGCTTCCGAAATCATTTACGTTGTCTTTTATGATAGAGTTGCATCATGCATTATATTTTGGTCAGTAATTTGCTGTATCATAAATAATTTTTCTTCATTTAATGTAGAGTGACTAAAATATGTTATATTTAAAAGAAGAACCATCATTCATTTGTAAAGCTTCTTCTACTGTTCTTTCCTTACGGTAAAGCCTTATATTTAAGTGAAAAACTATATCTCTTTGAATCAAGAAAGTTACCGTAACTTTTCAAAGAACGTTTTATTTTTTCTGTGCTTTTTTACAAAAAAAAAATTTATTAAGTGATGAAGTAAAAATAAAAACTTTATAAGATTATTAAATTGAACCTTTTACTCACCCAAGACTCATTACCAAGTTTAACAATATTCACCTCGAAAACTGATCCACACTCCCTACTGTACCACGACCAACTTCACAATGTTCACTTATATTATCTTTCCTCTCTGGTTGGATGAACAAACAAGCTATTAGTTATTTCATGCTTATCTTCTGTAACACCCTCTACTAGTATTCAATCCCATCAATATACTAACATTGCTTCATTATTTCTGACTTTATGGACATAATTACACGATTTTAACTGAATTGTGCTTTCCGAAAATACTCCCTATCATCAATGGAACACCGGGATGCTAGGAATCTTCAGGTAACTTAAAAATGCTAGATTAATTAGAATAAGATTCCCAATGGAGTTTTGTTTTGCCAAGAATCTTCAGATCACCATTTATCCAAAAGACATTTCATTTATTTAAGTTTCAGATCAGAAAAAGAGTGTTATCCTTCAGGTTTAAGATTGAGATATCAAATATAATCCAACTTGGATGTAGGGGTAAAATTCTTACTTATCACTTCTTTTGTTTGTTGTTTTATTATCAACCTCAAAATTCCTTTTATCGTGTATTTTCTGATAACTCATCATTCTTTTTGCAAGTATTTAAATATTATCTGAAGCAAAAATATAATTAACGATTCTACTCTATATAAAAATAATTTGTCAATTTAGTTCAAACTCAAGAAATTAATTGTTTAATTATCAATTTCGTCGAGAACAAGTGTAGTGACCTTTGATTTGCCTCTCTCAGTTTGAAATTGTTTGTCATTTTGGAATTTCTTTCTAATGTTTTACAATATAAAAGTAGGATAAAGGTTTCATTCATTATTTCTTCATCTATATGATATCAAAAAGCCTTTACATTGCCCACCTAGTTTCTATCGACGTTCTATTACCATTCTACCTATTTATATTTTTTAATTACTATATATTATAATTTCCTATTTCATCTATATGATATCAAAAACCTTTACATTAAATTTCTCTTATCATATTATATATATATAATATATATATTTTCTGCTATCTTTTATAAACTTCTACCTCAGTCAACACTAAAACTATATATTACCTAAGCCCAGAATACATTGCGTACTACACAACATTAACTACATATATATCACACTACGAAGCTTTATAACAAGCCTTACGAAATTCAATATATATATACGTTATCCACATCTTATAAACACCCAGAGCTACAACTGACATACCAGATACAGCAACTTTACCTAACCTCTTCACGCAATTATATACTCCCCTATACACTCTCTCTATTAATATGCTACCAAGCCCTCGAGATGGTTGAATATAGTAGTATAGGTATACGTCCAAATCACACACGAAAGTATTATAATCAATGTTAATCAAATATATTACATTATGATATATATATATTATATATTATTTTATTTTTATTTTTTAAGCAGAACGTACCTCCTTTTTTATCATTTTTATTATAGAATCATGTTTATAATTTTAGATGTTGTTATGAGTATTTAATAATGATGATGGACTGTTGAAATATTTGTAAAATTTTGACTGAGAGATAGTACTTCTTTTCCACCCTTAATGTCCTTTCAATGCGTTCCAATGACTTAAAAGTTAAAACTAATTATTTTAAAATATATATATAAGGTAGTGACCAAAAGCCTCTTGTGTTTCAGAAAATAGGGAAATTGGTATATCAAACCTAAAAGCACAAAGCAAAGCATAATTTTATTCATTAAATTCTTGCGTTTAACAGCCGTCTTGCTTATCATAGTAAGTTTTCACTGATAAACAAAAGTTTTGAACATTGAAGGTTATCTTATATTTTCATAATATATACAATAGATTGCGTCATCTAAGTTATTATTATTATTATTATTATTATTATTATTATTATTATTATTATTATTATTATTATTATTATTAAATAAGCTCTTTTAAATTCTATCACGTAAATTCCATGTTATTTTCCGATTTTAATGGCAGCACAGAACTTTATGGAATCTTCATTTTCTAAACAGATGTGTATTTTTATGCCGTTTTTATTTTTGCAGCAAATCCATAGAATATTTTAGTTTTTTAAATTAATTACGCGAAATTATATTTTGTATATTGATAGGGGGGACACTTGATGTGTGAAGCCAGGATATTTTTGCATAAAGGCAAGGTCAAACCAAAACGAACTCGAACCCAAAAGTGAATTAGAACGCAAACGCTAATTGTTACACTAGTTAACACACACCAAAGCGATCTGTCTGAGCTGACCGTTTCGTGAGTTTCAGTCTTGATAAAATCTAGGAAAAGAACTTGACTAGCACGATTCTTTGCGCGCAGATTCCTACCACGCTGCCCTTGCCCTCTAGGTGGCGCAACCTGTTTATCCTTAGCTTGCGCTCTTTTGCTCTTAACGATTCATTCGTCTGATCCAATTCGCGTTCGCTTAATGCATCCCCATTTTTAAGCGAACAACCTAAAATTAAATTTGTCCACCTGACGGCGCATCCCCTTGGTTTGCTAGAACTCTTTGCACATTGGTTGTGTTTTTAAATTCAAAAATACGTGTTGGGTTTATTGCGGTCCCGTTTTGGAGCTCGCTTTGATTTGGCCTTACCATAATTCCCGTACCACCGGTTGCAACTGAACTCCTTCGACTCCGGCGTCAAAGCTCTTAATTCTAGGAATAAAATTTAACATTGAATTAACGCATGTTATTTATTTTCAATTTCTTTTCTGTATTCATTTAATGAAAATATTTTTGTTGCGTTTTGAAATTATTCATAAAATATTGTAACACGTTTTAAAAAAAACGTAATGGTGCTACTCAATTATTGTTGTTGTTGAATATATATTTTTTTTAGATTATTACTTATATGCCGTTTAAAACGCAGGTGAACAACGTTTTTATTTTTTATTACTTAAATTTTTTTGTTTTTTAAAGGTTAAAAAATGTCATTTTTGCTAATATGTATCCAGAGCATTTTTTCTTTATTTTACAGCTTGAAATCACTCAATAACAATGTAAATGAAAGCATAACAATTCGCCTGAACTTGTAATTTCTTTCATAAATAACTATCACAATAATTATACTTGATATTGATTCTGCAAAAAAATAAATATATACTTTTTTTTTAGATTTGCATACTATTCTATATCGGCCGATTTTAAAACGCAGTGCTTTTAATTTTTATTTAATTATTATCTTTGGTAGAAATTTACGTTTTTATATTTTTTTTATTTATAAATAACTTCAAAATTTTTTTGTTTTTTTATTAAAGTATATAATAATAAAATTTTCTCATTTTTGCTAATAAATACTTTTAGCTTAATTTCTTCCGTCTGTTAAGTCATTGTAAATTCACTCTTTTTTAAGTATCCACACGTCTTCAGGAGTTATCAGATTTATTATAAAAGACTAGTCTATTGATCAGCCTCCAAAATGGTCTGATGTTCTTCAAGCGCCTGAAAAGGAAAAACAAGTCGCTTCTATGATGGACTACTTGATATTTTCTGAAAAAGCCAAATATATACAAGTAAAGTAAATATTTTATCTTATTATTATTATTATTATTATTATTATTAATTGTAGTATTATTAGTAGTAGTAGTAGTAGTAGTGTAAAAACATCATTAGAAAAAAATATTAAAAGGTAGTATAATTAATATTAAACATCTTGTATTTATTATTTTTTGAAGGATTCATAGCACTTAAAGCGTTTCCATTTTTTTTTCGCTTATTCCGTTGCATTCCCTTAATTAAGGATATAAAACGCATGACTATATTTTCTTCGTTAATATTGGGTAAAATCTCTCGTAAATGATCAAATTTTTATTATTATTATTATTAGTAGTTAGTAGTATTTATAGTCGTAATAGTAGTTGTATTTTCCGTGGGGAATAACCCTGTCTGCTCGTACGGTAAAGACGACCCTGTATATCTGGATGATTTTTTTTTTTTTTAACATTTAATTAAACAATTGTACCGTTAAATATGTGAATTATAATTGTTATTTGACAACGTCACGTATTCCTTCATTTTCATTACCTGTAGCGTTGTAACCTTTTATTGTAAAACAGGAAAAATAATATTAGATTACAAAAGAAAGAATTGTACTTGATAAATCATAAATAGTGATTTTTATCTTGCTTTCCATGAGTTAACTTTCTGCCATATTTGATAGTTTTAAGTTTTTTATTTCATTATTCTTAATCGAAACATATGTTTTAGAGGCGTAGGAGAGGAAAGGATTTTGGTGGGTAGGGGCATGGGGGGGGGGGACACAATATTATGGGTTTATTTTTTATATATAAGATATATGTTTTATATGCAGGGTTCCCATAAATTTGTAGGAGAAAGGGGTGTTGGTTGGGGAGTTGAAGCTAGATAATGTATCCACAATACCCAAAAGACATAAATAATACACGCACACTTTCACACCACACCTAAACATACAGCACACAAACACCCACACACACACACCACACACACACACACACAAAGGTCTAGTTTAATATACGGTGATATATATATCATTGATACGAACCCTATGATAAGTCCTATAGAATATATATATATAGCTATATTATATATATGTATATATATATTATATTATATAAATTATATATATATTATAATTATATATATAATATATATTATATATTATTATATTATTATATATATATAATATATATATAATATATATTATTATTATATATATATATATATATATATATTTTAGTATTTCGTCTAGTGGCGAAAAATATGGGGGGGAAAATCTTTTTAAAGATGTAAAAACCATTTTTAAACTGGTAAAATAGTTTGTAAGTAATTTTTGTAAAAAAAAATAAATAAATAAATAAATAAAAAAAAAATTTTAAATGTTTATCATTGATATGTTAATAAGATATTTATTTATTTCATTGATATCATGCATAATCCTAATCAAGTACTTTAAACATTGTTTTGATTTATATATATATATATATATTATTAATATATATGATTATATAATATATATATATATATATATATATTATATATAGTATTAGATACATTTATTTAATAAATTAATTTTAATATATTTTTTTTTAAATATTTATTAAAATTTAATATTTTATTTTTTTTTATTTATTATTTCTTTATTATTTGTTTTTTTTAAATATATATATATTATATATAATTATATATATATATATATTTAAATTTCAGAAAAATTTTCATAATTGTCATATGTATTATATATATATATATATATATTATATTATATATATATATATATATTATATTGTGAAATATTGTGTTTGAAAAATAATTGGGCAAATTACCCCTTTTTTCAGGCAGATGGTGTTTAATAGAAGCTATATATTACATCTTGTTTTATATATATATTTGTTTCTGAATTAAGCGAACTATTATTTATGTACGTCAGACTTTGTATCTCTTGTTTAAATTGAAGTATACATGTATAATTAAACGCATATTGCATTATTAATTTTATTCTTTATTCTACAAAAGTATGTTTAACTTTTTCATCTACTTTACTAAATTTAAAATCGTTTAAAGCGTTGGAATTAATATTTGGACAGTATAATATATAAAGTATATATCCACATAATAAAATTGAAAATGCTCCTTATATAGCTTATAACTTGCACACCAGAAAATTAAAACAAGGTGTGCCTTATTTATGATATTTTTTTTACTGCTCATTACTCCATGAAGGTAGAAAGCAAAATATAAGCTATAGTTCTTTGTGTGTCTCAACATTTAAGTCAAATTATATTCGGTATCTTATTTTTTAGGTTATAAATTTTTGAAGTGACAATGACGAGAATTCGTTTCGAAAGCCTTTACACTTATTGCTGATGATGAAAAGTTGTAACTTATGTTGATTTTGCTTTATCATCAAATATACTCCGTCCAATATATGAGGTACTTTAGCAAAAAATTCTTTAGAATCTTCATGATTAAACAAAATCGGGAGTTTACACAAATGGAGGACCCAACAATTTGGTGTCTTTCTTGAAGTCACAAGACGAAACAACTGTGCTGGTTCTATGTTTCACTAGCCAAGGGTGAATATTGTGGGAAGTATAGTTTTCGAAATCCTTGGGGTGACAAAAGTCAAGAAAAGAATAGAACAAAATATCCCCATGTTTTAAAGTCTGCAGTGAATAGTACGGCTTAAAGTCAGCAATGAAGTGAAGGCATGATAAGATATTAAAATCGCTTTTTTAATATGCCTTTTACCTTTCTTCTTAATCCAACTAAGTACAAAGTAATTTGAAGTTAATGGGATCAATTACTTGTGTATTAAGGTGGGAGAACATTTCTTGCTGTTGATTGAAGAAAAGAGGTGGAATGCGTTAGTGACTTCATAATGCTTTTTTATGCAAGATTCACAATTCATATTGATATGAAAAGCATGGGGTCTATTATATATAGGTGATTTTGCCAAGCTATACGAGAGATGCTCTTGGGGGCGGCATAATGATAGATGACAATGGGAAGAAAACATCTGAGAGAAGGTATTACATTCAATAAGGTGATGATGGACAGATTTGGAAGATTAATTACAGAACTTACTTGAGAGTGGAGGAAGGTTAACTTAACCTTTGCGATGGCACAATAGAACTACGTGATGGTGGCTACGGCTGTTGGTCGAATGCCACTCAGCACCATCAGGCTTCACAGAGTGATACTTTTTTTCTCATCGATGATCACCAGACAGAACACTGCTTAAAATCTAAACGAAACTGAGTAAGGTAATCTGAAGATGGTAGAAATCCTCGTCTACTGGCATCCGGGAGTTGATGAGAGGAACTGCGAATAGTTGTAGCAAGTTTAGCCCCTCTGCCGATTTTTTTTATTACAAATGTGACCGACGTAAGATTTTATCCAGTAGAGCAGCTGTACTTAACCTTTGCTGTACCACGAACACCCTTTAAATATTTTGTGCTTCCGCGGATACCCTTTAAATATTTTTCCCCCCGTGAAACCCATTTTTCTGTCGACCGCCAACATTGAACTCTAAATTTAAAGCCCTGAAATGCATCAAATATTTATTTAAAGTTCTTATAAATGGTCTTCTAATAGTAGCGAACGGAACATATATTCATATAATTAGAAAAAAATATCTATCGAGGAAAAAAGAATTTAGGCTTTTTAATACAAAATACGACCGAAACCCCTTAGAAAAGCTAAGTTTTACACAAGCGACCAAAGCGAAGTTGTTCAATATTTTATTTCTTTCATGCTTTCTTTCATTCATTAACTTTTTCTATTTTAACAGCAAAATATTATAACATTTCTTCAAGCATTCGCTGACCCCTAGGTTCTCGGACCACTGGCTAAGAACCGCTGAAGTAGAGAGGCACCGACTTTCTGTGGGCATGGAGTATTCTTAAAAACTATAGGTAACTTTCCGGTTTGCTATTCCTAACGTTTTACTAGATCCATTTCTGGCTTCTAAACGCTGTTTATACACTATGAAGTTACAACTAATAACCACACCCAAATATTTCTTTTTCCACGTCCTAAACCCATTCCCTATTGATATCATAGTTTAACTTATTGACTGATCAGTCTATGTAAAGAATCTTCCACTTATTATTTTTACAATTCATTTGCCACTTCTCTATCCGACTAAGAAATTTATCTAAAGCACATTTGATTCTTAAATATCTCTCAATATGTCTTACAGAATAGTTAAATTTTTTATATCTCCTTTGGTAGGCAAAGGCCGGAAGCATATCAAATCCCACCAGAGTTGGGACAATCCCATAACCAGGATCCTATAAAAGGCCGGCATGCATGTCCTTCATGATACACGGCATTTGAAATTGTGATTCGACAATCGACTGGCAGAATGAACCAAGAGAGAGTTTGAGTAAAAGAGTTGATAAGATGGAAAGCCCAAGACTTCACCTCTTCAAGGGGAGCCGTGTAAGTGGAAGTACCTCAGATCAAAAGCATACTCCATACAGGGGGTGAATAACACCCTTATAAAGAAGAGAAGTAACTGAGAGGGCGTGAAGAAGTTCTGAAGACTCCTCAGAATACCCAACCTCTTCGGAGTTTGTGTAGAAAAAGAAATAATGTGATCCTACCAAGCTACTAGAAAGGTCCCGAGAAAATAAAAACACCAAGAATATTAAGGACAGATGAAGGTTCGTTGTGTGTTTTCAAAGATTATGTCGAGTAGAAATATGAAGGAACAGAGTGTTTGAAGCTTTGAAAACTACCATGTTTTATCTGCTCCAATTAGTTAAAAGGTCAGTTACTCCAAGGCCGTCCTCCTAGCAGCATCTATTTGATGTTCAGTGGGATGCTGTTCAAAATGAAAATAGTAATGAAGGGTAGAGTCGTCATATCTTTAGAACTAGAAGAAAGCCAATGACGCCTGTGATTTTGAAATCGCCTAAAATGATATTTTCAGAGAAGGAAGAAGAAAATGTTTTATTTTTTTAGAAGGGGCAGGATGTTGCGAGTCAGAAATAAGCATTCCAATGTAAAGTCGATAAATATAAGAAACTAGAGAGCAACGAGTGCAAAAGAATGCATCAGCAAATTCTAACACAAAGTAGACTATGTCCAATTGGGAATACCTTCATCAATTAATTTCCTTATTCAAATCATACATATACTGTAGATTAAAAACAGAGGTGGTGGGTACTGTAGATTAGAAACAGAAGTGGTGTCATCACAGGACCCGGAGGAACTCAATTTTTAACCGGTTGAAATGGTGATTTATAACCATTTAGTACTAACTACTCTTTGTCTTGGACTACTCAAAACCTCTTTATTCATTTGTAAACCACTCCACCTATACCATACTGGGTATCTTACCAAACGCCTTGCTAAAATCTAAATATATATAATCGACTTAGTTCCCTTTGCCAACACAGTTATATGCTCCATAAATTATGAAAAAGAAATTGTCCGACAATATATTTACTCTTCCCAAAACCATGTTGAAAGTCCTACATTATTTTCACCCATATGTTTTTTTTTATTCGAATTTTTTAAATAATTTCTAAAACTTATTGCAAGTATCGTCATTATTTTCTCAAATTCTCGTTCTTTTAATACCCATTTTACAGGTACAACATAAGCTAATTTTTCAGTTCGATAGTTTACAAAAATAATGGCATTGAACTCAAAGTTTACTATTACCAAAGTTTACTATTACCTTCCTATACGATTCTTTATATTCCGTCAGGGCAAATAAATATGATTGAGTATAGTTTCAATTTCAGTGGCATTAATTGGAGAGATACAAAGCTACCTAAAACCTCTATCATAAAATCATCAAACTCTGAATTATCATAAAATCTCTCAAATGTGAACATTGAACCAAATTATTTGGTTAAAAATACTGATTAAGTCCGCATCTAAATTTTTCAGTTTTTTCATCAATTCTATTTTAATTGGGCAAATTTTTGTTTTTTATCATCGAACTGAGAAGTTAAAAGCACATGAAATTTCTTCAGTTCCTTATTCCTGTTTTTTGCTTGGTTGGTTTTTGAGACTCTTAAATCTTTTTATTAGCTATAATCGTGGTAATTCTTCACTCTTTTATAAACTTCTATAATTTCCATTTACTCTTTTTGAACCTCTTAAAGCAGAAATTTTTATCATTATTTTCTTTCCTTAATTTCTAATTCCACCACATTCGCTTTCTGCCTTCTGACGAGTGTTTTTACAAGGGTAATTTATTTCATTTAAACAAATGGACATCTTTCACCACAAATATGCTAACAATAAAACACAAATATAAAGCGTATGTATGTTCAACCTTATAAAGTAAGTTCTTCATTAAGATTTTTTTTATTAGATTAGTTAATTTTTATTATTTGACGTACTGTTAAATATTTTAAGGAGCACTAAACTTGATGACAAGCGAAAAACAAATTGAAGTCAGAAAACCTTACGAAATTTACCCAACTTTGACATCCCTGAAGAAAAACAAAATGAGCAGCAGTGTTGACTTTAGTCTTTACAGGGTCAGTGGCTTACCTTTAAATGCATATCTATTGGTAAAGTGGCTCTAACATCATCCAATAGAATGGGGTAACTGCCTTCTGCTTTACTCTGAAAAATGAATCTCAAACCAGCAAAGGATTGGAATTGTGCTTAAAGTGAATTCATCTATACATCCGAAACTATTCTACTCTTTCTTTATTTTAAAAAATAGACGAGGTTGCAGTAGGACTATATGGTTTGCATTTGGATTTTATTTTATTTTTTTAAGATTCCTTGATAATGTGCAGGTGTATTCCATATAGTCTCGTTTGAAATAGTAATCATACAGACAAATTTTTATTTAGTTGATTTACAGAAATCAACTTAGTCACTAAGTAGTGACTATTTTGAGCTAGAAAACTACCTCAAGGACAGGTTTCTGTTCAAAGGCGTGCAAAGACTATATCTTGGTGAAAGTGTGCTCAATGCTACTCATCATTTCAGGTTTCTTACAATGAAACTTTTCTCCTCTATGTTGACCAAATCACACAATTCCTGCCAGTGATCCTTGAAGCCTTGGTGGAACGCAGGAAATGGATGAAACACTCTTGGTAACTGAGCGGGAGACGTGGACAATGAGAAAAACTTTGGCAAGGAAAAAACTGGTTTAGCTTCTTTGTCCACTTTTTCCATTAACGATGTTGTCGATATGAGATGGGATCAAGGACAGGGTAACCGATTTTCTGTTGCATAAAGCATTCTTAAAAACTCCTGCACAGTTAGAACCAGGTGGATTTTGAAGTAGAAGAGCTTGCAAATCTGTAGGGCTCTGCAGGAGTTTGAGTAAATGATATAAATCATATAAGACTGGTCACCATTCTGAACAAGGCCACTAATATCGCTGTTAATTCCGCAGTAAATGAGAAAGCAGAATGACTCAAAGTATGAGAGAATGTGCGGTTGGAAAAAATAGCCGTGACACACTCTTCAGGAAGCCTGAAAAAAAAACATTTTTTCGGCTTGGTTGCAAGGTGTCTAGTTTTGGGAAGAGAAATTAAAGGATAGGGAGATTGCAGGAACGACCACTGGGTGTAATCTTTGAAGTAGGTGTATGACAGCTCTTTAAGAAGGTATCACTTAAAATAATAGTCAATAAGAATTTCAAGTCACTGCCAAGACCAAGCGTTTGGACCCGGATATACGTGGATTATATGAGACACCCATTTAAAAATAAATGAGGATTCATACTTGTTTTAACTTTAAGCCGGACTCTGATAATAATAAACAGACCATCGTTCTGAATCGGACCGAACTCGTGTATCAACATAATGTTAGAGCATGTGCTGCGCCTCTGTAATCTGATTTTGAGCTGGAAGCTATGAAGATATGAGATTTTCATGTTGTTCCTCATGTTTTAGAGGAGAAGCGACTGAGAAGGTTAGATATATAGTATAGTTTTAGTCAAACTAAACTTAGTAGTAAACGTTCACACTATATCTAGTAATAATATTATATATATTATATTATATATATAATTATAAATTATAATTATTTATATATAATATTATTAAATTAAATATATTATATATATAATAATATTATATTTATATATATATAATAATAAAAATATATATATATAATATAAAAAATCAAGGACAGAGATTGAGGCAAAGCGCTCAAAACACATCGAATTCGTTGAACTCTGCCAAACACACTTGTTTCAATGGCATTTGGCAACGCTTTGGCTCATTTTGCTTGGTTTGTCAAATAACAAATCTTGTCCACAGAGCGATGGAAAAAATTGTGTATTTTGGCAAACCAAGCAATGCGCAAAGCTTTGCAAAATGACCCATACACATAGGGGGTAGAATGTGTGTAGACGTACTTCGCTTATGAGGAAAAACAAAATGGCAAAACGCAAATCGGTTGACAACTCCCATTTGAGCCGCTTAAAGGTGAGATTGACGATACATGTTCCCTCGTGCATAAGGTTGTGAGTTTTACGGAAAGGATATTATAATTCAACTCGAGTATTTGGATTAAATAGGGTCTAACGTTAGTTGGGCTCCTTTACCTACTGAAAGATAACAATGAACATAGGTCTGGAAGAAGTGACGAGATTTCGTTAAAGGTCCGAATATTTAAAAAACACCTAAGATTAATCTACTTTCTTCAATATGAAAGTCGAGAGATTCCTGTGCGTACTTGAGATTTCGTTTTGAAAGTAACTTTGAATGGAACACTTTGAACACATTAAATATTGAGAGAAAGAAAAAATCTAGAACAAAGATCCACACAGGGAATTATGTGTTTAACTCAAATTTTTTTGAACAAAATATATTTAAATCGGTTTCTATTGAATAAATCCAGAAATAATGCAGAAGCGGAAAGGTTACGACGACGAAGCATTACACAGAAACACGACTATCTAGTGGAGTTGGTTGGTTAAGTTACAAGCATACATGCTGGAACGACGAGGATTGCTAGAGTTGCTGAAGCGACTGGTGAAATTGAAACCAAAGGAATCAACAACGGGAGATATGATGGAAATAGTATCAATGAAAACTTTGGATAAATGACGATTGGACCAAGAAATATTTCCTAGGTTACTTTTCAAACTGAAAAAATGGGTGTTAAAGGGATGATTGTGGAGGTGTAATTTCGGAAGTAGTGCATTTGGGATCTCAAATTAATTCTACGGAGTCTCGCAGCTTAAGTTTCTATATGATCATTCTGTTACGGTATTCTTTGTAGTTTCCTCTTCTCCCGATTGTCAGGAGAGCATTCTTAAGACCACCATGGGGATATCAGGTAGTATATTAGCAAAGGTAAGAGAAATGCTGGATTGGTTTATACGAAGAGGTAAAAAGATAATCAGCGATCCAGAAAACCTACTTGGCTGGAAACAGGAATGGATGGGTGTGAAATCGTAGAACATCTGTTGAAAATGCTTTGTCAACATGTAATTTATTATACTACTAGTACCTATTACTAATAATAAATATAATACAAATAGTAGTATAAGTAAACGTGAAATACAAGGGTAAGAATATTCATATTTTCTGATAATCAAATCGAGGCCCTGGGAAAGTAAAGAAAGGATCGACAGAGAGCAACTCATATACGTTACATTCTCCCTGACAAACTGAACCCAGAAAATCTGTTTCCCATTTAGGCTCAAGTAAGTCAACTATTTACTTTTCAGATAAAACTCACATTTAAAGGGTATTTTAATGTCATCAATATTAATTCAAATTAAATTTTATTCTTGAAGTGCTTCCTCCTCTTCCAAAGTTAAGCCTCCCATTAATTTCAAATTATATTATAGAACAGTTCTTCATAATTCATTCTTCAATCCTTCAACACAAGCTACCATTATAGTTCTATACACTGCAACAAATTTTTCCTTTGGAGAAAAACAATAAGTTTATCTATGTTCAGGTCATAATATTTAAGCAAACTTACGTACTGCAAATGTATATACATCATGAAGGTAAACCTCCACAGAAAATGAGTTGTTTTAAATGCAATTTTGGGAATGACACTCCAATAATCCTCCAATGAATAAAAAAATGTTTCATAAGAATTTTGACGTTTAAAAATTTCAATTACATGATAAATGGATTTGAACCGAAGTACTTCAACTTTATAAGAAGTAACTTAGATTATGCTTAGAAGTGAGTTAGTACAACTGTTATAAGTATGCCACAAAGACTGATTTTCTGAGGATTATGTAAGGCATAAGAAGATATTATAATGAGGATAAGTATAGGCTGTTAAAGAGAGATTAGGTAATGTTTTTCTGATAGATAAGGCGATTTCTCAGAGGGGAAATGATTAATTAATGCAAAATTATTACCATCTATTGTGATAATCACGGAAACCAAATTAAATTCTTACATATAATAGTAGCGCGGTAACTTGGAGAGGCCTAGGGGCATAAGCAATGTAAATTTAAAGAAGAATAAGCTTAAATGTCATATCTATGATTAATAAAGAAAGCATTCTTCATATTTATCCTAGTCATAGGGTTGGTAAATTTTTGAATGGTTTTGTCACAGGAGGTTGTCGAGTGCGACTCCATCGCAACATTAAAGAAAGTGCTAATTCGGGTTGAGTATTATGTGATGTCAATTTTGGTGTATCATACTAGTTATATTATTTTGATTTATTAGCTAAATATGTTTTGTTCGGATTTATTAGTGTTACAGTTGTTATTAAGGTTAAACTGCCATGTACTATATTACATAAGTTATTAATTAAGCATTATGTAGACGTGTGATAAGAACATTATTAGTACTTATTTAGCTTTATAGTTTCTTTTCTTTTAGTTTTTATGACTTATGTGTATAACTAAGTTTTAACTTTAGACTTTTAAGTACCCTTAGGAGTGCATTGTTGGATTGCATGAACATGTTGTTCTATTATTGACTTGGCCTGGGACAGTCTCTTCGATTTAAGTAGTACACTCTTATTAGTGGCTTTTTTACTGGCTTTTATTCTAATTATTATTAATGTTTTAATATTATTCTAATTTATAGATTTTCTGGCAATGCTTATTACGGTAAGTATATTTCTAGCTCTATATTAAATTATCGTAATATACTTTCCTGATATTTTATTTATGGAAAATATTTTATTATAGATATTTATATCTATAGTTATTTGACTCTCGGGCATCCTGTCTACAAGTTATATTAAACAAATATTTTTTATATAGTTATTTCGGTAAGGAAAGTTATTATTATTATAATACAATTGCTCTAGTTATATATTATTCTTTTTTTTATTATTTAATTCACACTTCTATACAAAGGGAGGTTATTATTTATCTCTCACTGCATTCCTATGTAGTCATAGATGAGGGATTTTGTTTTATACTACCATTGACACCCCTGAAACATGTATGCCGAAGTGAGTAGAATGGCAAACCTTTATCAAATTTCGCGGTAGCCCACATGGAATACTTCATCACATTAGAGCATGGAATAATACTACGCATCTCACATGTTACACGCGTCACGATATTTATACTTGAATTCTTCATTACCGAATTTCTGTACAGTACCCGGTCACCTTCACGAGCTGTTTACGAATTCCTCTTAGTCCGAGACACCGACCCTGTGTTAAACTGGTCCTGTTTTAATAATTCCAGTCCCAACTAGCGTAATACGATATCAGTTTATGAGTAGTGAGGAAATAGCTGAATTTCCATGCCTTACGCGGTTGTCAGGACACAAGCACCGAAAGAGAAGGTTTACTTCTTTGAGGGAGAATTAGGCAGATATTAGCAGCGGTTTAAGATTAGGCACATATCCAATAAAACATGATGAAGGTTAGGGAAGCATCCCGCACTTTTACTGGACAAAAGAAATTAGCTTCCTTCAATTATATATAACATTTATTTATATTATATATCACCACACAAGGTGATAGCATTCACAAAGATAACCTAGGAGTATGACTAGAGTTATTTCTCCAACCTTAATTATAATCAATTTCTCTAATCTTCAGTTTAAATATATCGAGAGATGTAATTACGTAGAAAATTTTTTGAAATATGATATTAGATATTGGATACTTTAAGTGGAAACTTTGTTGAGCAAGTTCACATTCACCACCCACCTGATACATGACAACCTAATGCTAGGGTATTCTGGTATTTTACAACTTGAATGTTAAGTTATTGATTATTATGATCAGGAATATGTATAGATGCATGGCATTGAGGCATAGTTATATTATAATACATTATATTATTTCCTACTGCCCAACAGTGTCCCAGAGGCCCCCCACCAACGTCAAGGTAAAAAACGCTTGAGAAAATTTGTATTAGGCTTGCTCTGTGTATATTTCTGTATTTGTATTGATCTATGTGTATATTTCTATATTACGAGATTTAAAAGTTTGTACAATGATAATTTACTGATATTTCCATGCCTTCCGCGGTTGGTTATTTTGTTTTTTTTATCTCATATTTTTAAAATGAAAATAAGGTATAATGTAGTTCCATTCCTGCCTTTGAGTTAGTTACTGTACCAAAACTAGAAACATTTCACTAACAAAAATGGTATCAAAAATTATTTAAAGTTTAGTGTTCACATAACGTAAATTGTTAAAATGTATATTTTCATAAAAATAATTAATTAACAAGGAACGTTTTTTTCATTTCTATTTTTCTCTCTTTTTCGTTGGGATGAAGGAACTGTGTCAAAACTCAAAACGTGTAATCGATATATCGTTTTTATATATCATATTAGAGTTTGTCAGAGGAGTACGTTGAGCCCTACTGTTGTCATAGTCATAATTTTAATAATGGATCTATTTATTATTCTTCTAGTCAATAAAATTTAACGATACATTCTTTGTACATTTGTATTAAATTTTAAAAATTATTTTGTTTCGATCATTTATTTCAATATATAAAAGGTATATCAGTTTGAAAATTATTTAGAACTAAAATGCAACTTAAGGATACTCACATATTAATTTGAAACATAATTTAGTTTCAGATTATTGCATAGTTAGATTAAATTTTTTATCAAAAATATTATCCTCAAATGAATTATTAAAATAATTAAGACTAAAATTTATCACCTTATTACCTACTATTACCTTTAATAAAAAATTAATTAATTATATGACAGTTAATATTGGAAAGAATTATTTTATATTTAGGTTGGGTTAGTACTTTTTTTTATATTTTTGTTAGTTATTTTTTTACGCGCAACCTTCATTGTGTTCACTTGCATACAGTTATATGAAATACATTTTTGCTTCAACTATTAGTTTTCTTGCTCTAACATTTATCTTCTCCTATATTATAATATACGGTGGCTAGTAGTTAACGCCTATGACATTATACAAAATCAGAAGACGTAGCTTATTTTATTTAATTATTATTGCCGATCAATTAACTTATTCAAATTACTACCACTTAACATGCATTTACGCATCGGACAATGGTTAAACCTTTATCGAGCTCTTTACCTGAAAATATCCATGTGTTAGAAAGCATTTAGTACCTTATTATTAATCCAATATAAATTATTATTAGATATAATTATATATAATTATATGTTAGTATAGTAGTATATTCCAGGTGTCATCTTTTTTTCCTTTCTGTATTACTACTTATAAATTATATTGATCATTGTTAATATACGTTGTCTAATCATTTACTGGGAGCCATCCATAAACATATTTTCTTTACCCATTATAACCTCTGCAAATGGCCGAAACTTGTTAGTCTTTATATCTTTATTTTAGTTAATTTAATTAAAAGCTTTTGGCCACGTTTTTACCTATTATCAAAGAGTAATTTTGGTCCAACTGATATAATTATTCCCAGGGAGGCAACTAAAATAAATGAAAGTTAGTAATTATAAGCAGAATAGATAGAATTTACCTAACAACTAGACCTGCTAAAAGTGAGAACTAATATATAATATTGTGGTCTACCCTTGGTTAAATAGAACCTATCTCTAGTCAAAGTTTGGAAAATCTAAGATTAATATAAAGGTAAATAAACATAGGCCTAAAACTATTAATAAATTGTGATACTTCATCAAAATATATCAGAAGTGATTGAAGGTCTTTTTGTAAATCACTGAACAATTTTAAAATGATGTTTTGAATTTCGGCTATATTTTTTCTTTTTATTATTATTTATTATGTTAGGTTTAGCTTCTAAGAAGAAATCCTTTTTTATATTGGAGATCTCCTTTAGTTGATCTAATTCCCTAGTTTTGCTCGCGATCAAAAATATGGTTTAACCTTTGAGAGGAAGTCAAAACTAAATTTCACTCTGATCATCAAATCTTAATTCCGAAATATTTTAAGAATAACACGAGCCCTGCTTTACCTTTAATATATTTAACATTTACTTCCCAAGTTGACTACTGGTCAAAATATAATACGAGTTCTTTGTGAGCTGTGTATACGAGTTCCTTCCATGTATGGTGACAGGACATACAGAGTACCATTTGTAGGACACAATTGCTTTTAATATCTAGAGGGTTAGAAACCATTATGATTTTATGAATCATTTTAAACAGGAGACATGAAGGTTTCTGGCAGCATACATCCATATAATAAACGGAGGTATTAGGCAAATATGACATCTCAACACTCGATTCGTCAGATACACAGCTGAATCAATCAGTGTGTTAAAGCGAACAGAACGGGAAATGCTACTGTGTAATCATTTCTCGATGTCATCGTTATCTCTGAGTGATATGCCGCTATATAATTTCTCGTTCAATTCTGTGTCAACGCGTTAGAGAGTAGCACATTTTTCTTAGACACTTTAGAGTACTGATCCAATGGGTACTATTGAAGTCTTGCGAATCTCTGGTAATTTATCTCTCTCTCAGATTACAGTAGTTCACATCTTCTCATATCTGTAAGATATTATAATATCATAATTATTAATATCTCAATACATAACCATTAGTATACTCACAAGGTGGGTGGGTTCTAGGTGTGGATATTGAGAACTATTTGCCACAAACATAAAGCTTAACTTGTCATGGCCTAACAGTAAACATTTACTACGGTTTATTATTCCATTATAATCTCTAGAACGCGTTTTTAAGGGTTATATAAAATAGCAATCTCATGCACACAGGAAAATTTCGTTATATTAGTTACATGTATAGAATTAGTAGTTTAATACTTACACTCGTGGATTAGATATACTACGTTTATGGAAATACTCTTTTATATAATTCTCGCTATTTAATAAATATATTTAGTTAAATACAATATATAATACTTTTCTAAGGGCGACAGAACTGTCATTCCTTTAATACAGGCCATCCTCAGCGTTTTTGAAGAGACATAATATTACACTATAACTATTTTTCTAACTAAATTAGACGAATTACGACATGTATACTTTAAGATGTTGAAATCGTCTCATATTACAATATAATGTCTCTTAAATCTGATGTTTTCTCTTTATGTTATATCAATAATGGAGCCTGGAGCCGGATCTGGGTTATCACCAGACAACATATATTTACTCAATGAAATACATATTGTGTGTCTGATTATGATACAATATACTATGCTCTAAGACAGCTCCACAGAACCTCTTGCCGATAGCACAATCAGGTATATTCATTAAGATAGTTTGCAGAAGTTCCCTAGGACGCGATCTGTGATTCGACGGAGAGTCGAATTGATGTCACTGATTTATATAATCTCTGTATTTCGCAATAAAAAAAGGTTATATATTTATTTATGTTGAGAAATTTATATTGAATATAAGATTTAGGCTCGCTTGACAACGAGTTTCGAAGATAATGGATATTTTTACCAATGCTGATTATTCCTTATTCATAATCATCGGTGAAGACCAGGATGATTGTGACTCTGGCACTCCGAGATCTTTTGATTTTCTATTCCATATAATAAGTCTTCGATTTTAGAAGTGAAAAACTTTGGCTGGACTTTTTATTAAACACAGTACTCAATTGATATCATTTATTCAAATAGTGCGAGAATTATATATAGTGTTGTCTGGAGCACGCTGGAGGCGCGAAGCAGTGAGATTCCTGTTAAATTTTTTTCACAGGAGAAATTTCTTGTGTTGAGTGGTCGAGAGAAATTGATATGAGTATGTGCGGATAGAAAGAGGTGCAGACCATCAACAGAGTAATATATATACATCGAAATTAAGATAGAAGAACTTCAATCTTATAGAATAATACACGGACAATTGTTATACGGAATTTTCGCTGTATAAGATTAATTTTCGCAGAATGAGTAGAACATATATTGTACGTAAATTCGAATATCTCTCTATTGCCACCATTCGAAAGACAAAACACACTACTTTTTAGGGATAGGACTCCACCCTGAATAGTTTTTACGTTCCGGAACTTTGCCTAAATTGTCCAACCGTATGGATAATACATTATACATATCATATACGATAATCTCCATATATAATTTTATCATCGCCGTTTGCAGGGTCCATATTCTCCGAATCAAATTGTAATCAAACAAGAAAAGCTTTTTCCCATTGATCGTTGAATTGCGATGGGTACTATTAATATATTACACTCTTTTTTTCCGAGATATTAGCAAACATTTTGCTTATATGATTTAATCCAGTGCGCTAACATTTATTCAAATACAAAAAAAACACTGACCTTATGTTGTGCTCCTGATTGTTCAAAAGGATTTTGCAAGTTGTCAAGACCAACTGCAAAACTGCAGAAGTAATAAGAGAGAGTTTCCTCTGCCTCTTTATCCACAAGTTATTACTGCTGAAATTAATAGTAGAAGCTTGCACCATCTAGAAAGTACATCCCGAACATAAAGCATATTATCGTTTAAAAAGCAATTCTGCCGAATATTGGAAGCGTTTCTGTACTTGTGCCTTATCTTGACTCACTTTCATCTCATTTAGACTACAGTTATTCAAAAAAAACGCGCAGGCATTTTCATCATGTGTGTGAGTATTGTCATCCGTGTTCTTTGTTCAGAGCGTGTGAAATTAAAATAAGCAACCATTTTTCATGATTTTCAAATATATCCGATTTTGACACAAATTCAAATATCCGGATAGACATGGTATATAATTTTTATGTTGCTATATAGATGAATAATGTAAAACAAAAGTTGAAAGGACTTTGGAACGTGTTACTGAAGTTCATATAGAAGAAAGCCCGACCCATTTTATTTCAAATCTAACAATACCTGTTCCTTAAGTGTGAGCTGCGCTACGCTTTCAACAGAGTACATATTGTGTAAGCGGCTTTAAAGGTGATGAAAGGGTCTCAATAACTAATTTGAATAAGACAAAACACATAAAAAGACAGGTTGAGGAACCAAGGTAGGAAAGCAGACATAACATTTCCGCAGATAAAAAATGTAATAAATGTGAGATGGAGTGGGAGAGGGAGAGAGAGCTGTCTGAAAATCACTGAAATCACAGCATATACAGCATATTCAGCAGTTTGTAATCAACATATCAACAGTTTGGAAACTGGATAAATCTCAATTATTGCTCATACTCACCATAAATCTTATTACATTATTGCTAAAACAATATTTTTTACATATTATTATATTATCTATCTAAATTAGCAGTTGTAATTTTATTTATTTTAAGACTACATTAATAAGCATTTTATCGAGTGTCAACAAGGACATAAGATCATCAAACCTTTGCCAGCCCCTAATTTAATCCTGCGTACACACACACACACACACATATATATATAACACTATATATATTAGACGTTGACTTTAGATATAAACATATATTATATATTATTCAAAATATAAGTATATATAAATAGGTACTCACCTTTATAAATTACTAATTTATAATGTACTGCTTAAATTTTTGTTAGATATATATATATATATCTATATCGGATATAACGGAGCATATTGTGATATAGTATTAAAATTATATAGGCTTTATTATTATTTTTTTTCGAAAATAATTTAATTTTTTTTAAGTAAGTTAAAAAATTATTATATTGCCTAATTTTATATTATTTATATTATATTATATATATTATTAATAAGTAATCTAAGCAACATTTTACCGCCTTCCCGTAATGAAATCCTGCTTACGCGCAAATAGCAACTCAATCTATGATAAGACTATTTCTCAAAATTTCATTTATCCATTTCCAAAATTGGTTTTTCTTCATTTTTAAATTTTTTTTATCTGGGACCTGTGATATACATATTTACTGTTCCAGTAAATACATTTATATATATATACCACTGAAAATTCATATATTTCGGTTATATATATTAGAATATATAGATCATATTACTTAGGGTATGTAATATATTTAGTTATTATCAAAAATATATTTTTTAGGTAATTGTAAAATTAATTAATATTTATTATTGCTTTATTATTATTAATAGTACTTAGTCATTACATTAGATTATAATATATACATACAGAACTTTTATTAAAAAGCAACTACACACTAGTTCACCAATCTTAATTGAATTCTTAAACTAACTGATAAAATGAGCTGAAACAATTCGGGAATGTTAAATGTCTAAGGGCTTGCATTTCATTAATTGATTTTAAATTAATATAAGTAAATTATTTGGATGAAATTTAACTATTTCATAATTAACATAAAAAAATCTCTATTTATAAATATAAAATAATGATAGTATGTTTTGTTAACATATTTCCTATAAATATAGAGAGGTTTTTTCGCTCAATGATTCGATAAACTCATATCTCCTATGGCTTTTAATAGCCAATAATAATAAAAGAATTCATATATTTCTGATTTACAAACACAAAAATCGTTTTAATATTGGTCTGATTATGCTATTTGAGTTATTATGGACTCCACGCTCTTAGAAAGCAAGAAATAGACTCGGGATGAATCCGGAATTTGGAATCGAGCTCCGAACCGAATGCCGATAATCTGTATATAAGATGGCTCGACATGCGAATCCTAGAATCCAATCCAGCAATTGGATTCGAATCCGAACCTGCAGATAGAACTCGGTCTGTTTGTGGAAAGGTTGGATCCTGAGTAATATTCCGATATTCTCGTATAACAAGCACCTTAACGGATTGAATTAGCAATACCGCAGAAATCACTCGGAATTTCTGAGTAGCTCGATTTCTTACGAATGCCGCATACGGATATCAGTATATTTCAGTGCTCATTCCAATGAGATATATATATATATATATATTATAATGATAACTGAGTAGCATATTAAATATAAAACACATATTACATTATACTTCATAATATATATAGTGTCGATAAGAATATTATTATATTAATTATCAATATAACTATAGTAGAGCTAGTAGATGATATTGAATTTTATATATTCTAGAATACTTATATATATATATGGTTCCTTTAATATAAATTAGGTGAAATAAATATATATTATAAAATTATTAAGTATTATATGAATATATATAATATACTTTAACTTATAGTACTTGAAAAATTATTCAATAATTAACGTATAGCTATAGTTATTATATAAAACCTATTATTTGTTTACAGTTATATAAATTACTATATATCATACTATATAGATAGTATAAGCTCATATTAGATATATATATATATAGATCTGGGTATATATTTATAATATATATATAAATTAATTATTTTATATTTACTAATAATAGACAGGATTCGACTTTTTAGGTGTTTCTAATACAAGAAAAGGAACTTGAGGAGAGGATAAAATTTCTCTAGTTTATATTATGGCTTTTTTTTTACTTGGAATATTTTAATCTTGAGATTTTGAACCAGTTGAAGATTAAAAATCTTTCTTCATAGATCATACGTGTTCTAAGTAAATGAAGATGGATCTATGTATTTTGGTAAAATTATATCTCATCTTTAATATTTATTTGATTTATCATTCTTATATTTTAAGTTAACTTTGTAGGACATAGCTAGTTCATTAGGAAGTTGAGATATGATGTCATTGATTTGTTTCAAAATTATATTATTATACTCTAACAGTCTCTTATTTCCCATTCAACTATTAATCATGCACTAGAATCTATAGGTAAATTACCACGAATATAATAGTCTAGGTATATATATTAGTAACAGTACGGAGCTAATTAAACCTTTCGTGATTCATTCTCAATTGGAGATAGGAGCTGAGAAGGGTAAACAATAAAATCTTCATTGTTAATATTTTTCAAAAATATATTATTTAAGCTGTTTTTTTCTCCTGCACGAAATACATGTCTTAATTAACGAGTGTTCTGTGCTATTGATTTGTTATGTTTGGTATAAAGGTGCCAGATGTTGGAGATATCCTTTGTGATCTCCCACAGTAGCCATATAGGAGTATTGGCATATCTTCCAAAAGAAAATCATTTAAATCTCTTAGACGCATAATTACATTCAAATCATCAATAGTGATAAATGTTAGTGGGAAATCGTTAGAGAGATTTGAGACATGTATAGAAATAAAATTGCAAAAAGAAGAGGAACTATTTAAAGAAAGCTTAAGTAGTTTCACTATTCTATGTATTCCAGGACCAATGAATGGGATTTTTCAGAAGACGTTTTCTTTAGGATTGATTATGTTAGAGTAATGAAAATTTATACTGTATATTGTGTGATTGAGATAGTAAAACTCAATAAATTTCATTTGATAGGTCTTATAGACAATTTGTCTTTATTGTGGAATAGCAATTAAATGAACAGAATAAATTTGTCATGATTTAGTCTAATTTCTCTAATGTGTTATAATATGATAATCATCGTTCAACAGAACTAAGTTCTTTTATTATGTATCGGATGTGCGAGCCACTGTATGGTATATAAGTAATTTTTTCATATAGCCTGTATCGATATTTGTCCTTAGAGTTTATTTTTTCACGGCTTCAACCTGAAAACACACTGTGTAGTGTGGACAATGATAGTTATTCTAATAGAATAGTCATTTTTGTGCTAATTAAAATACGTATGGAAGATATTTCTGCATACTGATCATAAGACATAGGGTAGGATGTTATCGTCTGTATCCTCTGATGACTTTACTTTACTCTAAGTTCACTATTAAGAAAAACATTTTCCGACTCTTTCTCTCTCTCTCACTCTCCTTGTGTGTGTGTGCGCAAATGTTTTCACTCGATATCATATGAAGAGAAGTTGTGAGACTTCAAATGTCTCATTTTGAGACGAAGAGAAAAGAGAATAGAAAATTGCCAGAGAATTCCAGACTGCTAAACCCTAATTTCCATATTTCACCTGAATAATTTATTGTTCTTAATTGTAGTTTGTGAGAGTATGAGTATTAGAAATTTGTGGCTTTTAAATTCGGTTACGATAAACCGACTTATTTAAAATTTTATATATAACAAACAGACTAACTAAAAACAATTAATAATAATAATCAATATAATAAGACTTATAAATAATAAAAATAAAAATAAATAATTATAATAATAATAATACAAAATAAATAATAATAATGATTTTCAACCATTACTTCAAAAATTCATTATTCATATAATTTATGATTATTATATAATGATGACCAACTAATACCAATTTAATATTTTATTTATAATTTTATATTTCTTATATTATTTTTTTTACTTAATTTAATAATATATAACATTTTCTTTTATTATTTTATTTTATATTTTTATTTTTATTTTATTTTATTATATAATTTAATTTTATATTTTATTTTATTTATATTTTTTATTTTTCTTTTTATTTTTTATTATTTATAATTATATATATTATTATATTTATTATTATATATTTTATTTAGATGATATTCCATATTTGTAAATGTACTTTTTACTTATATCTGATTTATTTGTAATTAGGTATTATTATATTGCAATTATTTTATTAATATAATTTTATTTATATATATATATTATTATTATTAATATATTATTATTATTATTATTATTCAATATTATATTATTCTTCAATCTTCATCATAATTTAATATTTTTAACAAAAATATTTCTACCATTAATTATTTATTTATTTGTTTAATATATTTAATTATATTATATAGTTTGTTTTAATTTTTAATATTATATAATTATTATTCTCAGATCAAATAAAATAACTTTTACGTTAATTTTAATATTTGATTTCATATTGTTTAAGTCTTTCTAATTTGTTTATTATTTAATTATTTTTTTTTATTTTATTATTTATTTATTATATTTATCTATTTATTAATTATAATTATCTATTATTATTTATTTATATTATCTAATATTATATATTATGATTAGGATTATGATTTAGATTATTATTATATTATTATTATCATTTTACTCTATAAATTATTAATTACATATATATTATTTTTTTCCTTCGTCATATTATTTTATTATTTATTATTATTATTATTATTATTTTTTATTATTATATATTTTTAATTATATATTTTATTTTTTTTATTTTTATTAAATTATTTAATTTTATATTTTAATTTTTTTTTTTTTTTATTAAATTTGTATTTTGTTTTTATTTTTATTTTTATTTATTTAATTATTATTTATTATTTATTATTATTATTATTTTATATTATGTAATTATTATTATTATATCACTGTTGTTATTGTTATTATTTTTTATTTTATATTTTATTTATTATTCACAGATTTATTTATTATATTAATGATTATTATTTTCTTATTAAAATATCTTCATTATAAAAAGAGATTAGTTATTTATATTATTTATTTTAATTATTCATCTGATTATATTAATTTATTTATTACTCATTATTTAATATTCATATTTTCAGTATTAGGTATTATTATTATATTATTATTATTAATTTATTATAAAATATTTTTATTCCAGAAGTTGATATAATTATTATATTTATTTATTGAGTATTTCAATTTTAATTATTTATATTTATTAATTATATATTATATTATTTATTATGATCATTATTTTAATTTATATCATTATTTATATTATATTATTGATTAGGTTATTATTGATTGATTATTTTTGATATTATTTATTATTATAATATTATAAAGATTAGTTAGATAAGGTATTTATATCTAGTAAAATTTAATTATTAATTCTATTATTATGATGCTGTTTGATATATATATTATTAATTTTTATTTTAATTATTATTATTGCGATTATTAATATATTATATAGTATAAGATAAAATATATTATTATTTTATCGTATTATGTAAATTATTATTATATTAATAATATATAATAATTTAAATAAAATAATACATAATTATATTATATAATATTCATATATTTATTATGTATTATATTATGTTAAATTATATTATTATTATTATCGTATATAATTTTCACTCTAATAATATTCAGTATATAATATATTAATTATTATTATTAATTTACTGATTATATTACTCATTTACGATATCGTATAGATCAAATAAATGAATATTCATATTATAAATGTTATTTTCACCATCTTATCTCCACCTACATAATATTCCCCATTCCTTGTACTTGATTTCTCTTATCCTTTTTTTAATAGGGGTTTATTATTTAACATTTTAATAATTAAATTATGGATTTTTTACACCATTATTTTAATTCTCAGAAACTTAAGCAAATGTTAATAATATGTAATATTTATATTTAATATATTTCAGTAAATGTTGGCTAATAAATTAAGATAAAGTAAACTTTTTATCTATTAATTATTATTATATATAAGGTTTACATAATTTTCTGATTAAATCTATCTATAAGAAAATATATGGAATGTTAATAAGCATTATCTGGAAACAGTTTTATAGACATAATATAATTACCTTCTCCGGTCGTTATATTAAACACAATATAATAATGTTAATAATCTAATTTGAATAGGGACAGTTGACTAGTACGTTATTTGGATTTATGATTTGGTTATTAGATTTAACCTTATAATTTGTCTGCAATTCTCTCTAACTATGATTTAGGGATTTAGAATATATTATTTAAGATAGAGGTAAAATATAAATATATTATTATCCGTTATTTATTATGATAGTTAGGTAAGTAAGAAAGAATGAAGGATATATATATTATATAGCTAGAGGGGAGGTTAATACATAAATATATCTACCAATTTAAATAATAATTCTTCTTAACTTTAATTTATAAGAATATGAGAAATTTTTTGTTATTATTCTTATTGTTACTCTTATTATTACTGGGTATAATGGTTATTTATATTTTTCTTTTTATATTTGATTGTATCTCTAATAAATTTAAGGAGATGAAATCTGTATCTTAGCTTAAAACTTTCATTATTTAAAGCTGTAAAATTTAAATGGAATCCAACACGACTGGTGACCAATATATATTGAACGTTATAGTTGGTAACTTAATAAGATTGTTCATCTACAGCGAGAGATTATAAAAGTAATATGTATTTTATACTACTTTTATAAAAAAATACATTTTTATTTAATAGATAAAATATTTGTTTTCTAAATTAAAAGGGACTGGCATCTAGGGTAAGAGACAAAGCTTCATAACATATGATAGAAGGGAACGGATTATTTTAATCATAGTGATAAAACTGTTCAAAAAAGGATTGTAAAATATCTTTAAATGTTATGTAAATTGCTAATGATGTTTATATTATAATATTAAATTATATCACAGTAACACGATGTTACACCAATACATTACAAAATATCACTGTTAATTTTATTTATAATCATAACACCTTTTTTGGACACAGCTTTACATCGCACTAAAAAATCTACGTATTCAAGTAATTCATAAGTTCTATCAATTGGATTGGTGTTAGATAGCCTAAACTAATTTCAATTTAATACACATTTGTTACATAGAAAAAATAACATTATTCCGACTCCCATTTACATAATTTCTCTTTTAATATAATAATATAATAATAATAATAATATATATAAATAAATAATTAATTAATAATAATATATTAATAAATAATGTATGATAATGTTGTTCTATGTAATATAATGATTGGATGAATATGAATATATTGATGATGATGATGATATAGATATGATGATAGATGATGAGGATGATGATGAATCTTGATTATGATAAGATGATGATTATGTGGGCGAGAGAGATTAGATGATGATGATGTAAAGATTGAATGAGAATGATGATAGTAAATTAGTGATATATATTGATAATATGGTATATAAATATTGATGATGATTTTGATTTGATAATGATAATATTATGATGATGATGATTAGAGAAAATCCAGAGGTTGCGGGTTCTAATCTTGCTGTGATGTATGTTAAAATTTCAACTTTGACTTTGTCTCCCATATGATGATTTAATATTAATTAGCAATGATATAGAAATTGTAATTAGGTTTAAGGTTTTCACCGATGAGAGACTTGATTGATTGATTAAAATAATTATAAAAATACTTAATTAAATAATTATTAATTTATAATTAATTATTGAATAATTAACAATTTTAATTATTTAATCAATAAATAACATCAGTAAATGGAATCATGGTATCATATAGGCCAATTCATATTATTAATATATTAAATATTCTTAAAAATTATTAAAACTATTAATTAAATTATATTTATTATAAAATAAGATCAATAAAAAATTAATAATAATAAAATAATAATAATAATAATAGTTACAGTTTAAAATTAGTTTAACATGGACATACATGGGATAGAATCTTTTTAAAACTGCCCTACAAAAACCCACTACATATTTCCATATTTAACAGTCTCGGGCATTTCCTCTCTCAGTGAAAATTTAAGAGACCTACTGATTGTGGAAATAGATTGTAGTAATAAAAAGGAATCTATTACATTTACATCTTATCAATATCTAATTATTTTATTTTGTTGCTCAAAGATCTTATACACGCTATATTATATATATATATTAATATTATATATATATATATTATTCATATATAGTATATAATATTAATTATATAATCTGAGTTAGCTATAGATGATAATATATATAGTATTATATTATTAATATAGTATATTTAATTTTTATATGATTGATAATATTTTATTTTAAATTTATAGTTAAGATCTTTATATATTATGTATATATATATATATTATTATATATATTAGATATTATAATATAATCAATAATATATATATATAAATTATTGTAAACACTATATGTTTAAATCTATAATATATAAACCAATGTAAAAGTATAATATCTTTAAAATAAAAAATATACTTCCCCCTTAAGCTGACTGAAGAAACAAACTGATATACTGATTTTATGCAGATTTGAAAAGTGCGAGGAGAAATGCTCCACAAAAGCCGTTTGAGAATGATTCTAGTTAAGACCTAAAATCTGAAAGTAGACGTTTTAACGGAATTTCATTGTTCACGTTATCACCGAGTGAGGCTATTATCCCTATTAATAAAAAATATCTTATGCGGATTTACTCTTATATATGCATTGGAATGTAACAGATACTCGACTGGCATTCTTTATGTTAAGAAATGTAGATTAGGTTAAAAACATTTTAAAAAAAATAATGGAATAAATTTATTTAAACATAGGATATATATATTATTTGAAAATTAAATAGATATTTTTTAATCATAAATTTTAATTATTTATTAAAAATATATATAATATATATTATATAATATTAATAATATAAATTATATTATATATTATAATATATATATATAATTATAATATATATATATTATATATATTATATATACGTATTTAAAATATTATATATATATATATATATAATATATATATAATATATATATATAAATTATTAATTATATATATTATATTATATATATTATATAATATTAATATAATATATATATATATATTTATTATATATTAATTAATAATTATATAATATAATAATATATAGGTAAATATATTATTAATATATATATATATTTAATATATATATATATATATATATAATATAATATTAATTATATTATAATATATATATAATATATATACCGTAATATTAATAATTATTATATATTTACTTATTTATAAAATGATATAAAACACTACTAATCATTGCTCTGAATTATAAAGAAATATGTAACAAAATTTCCACGGAAATTATATATATAATTTAAGCTTCTAGATAATTTAGGTATTCACTTCTCTTCACATAATATATATATATATTATAAACCGGGTTTTTTATATATAATATATATATATATAATATACTTATAATACATTTCTAATTTCAGATTTTAAAAATTAAAATTTATAAATAAAAGACTTTATAACCTCAAACATCATAACTATTATATTGTCACTGTGTTATATAGGTTTATACTTTAATTTACTTTTTATAAAAAATCTATATCGTGATCGATTTATTAATAATTATTACTTGATAATTAAATGTATAATATTTCATGAAATTGTTCCCCCTCTATTAGTACTACTCTTTCATCATATTTACGTACATTATGAAATCATTACATGAACTCCTACCCTTTACTTCCTTACCTCAATCGATTCATATAACAAAATGTCCCCTCATCCAAACGCGCCTGTCTCCTTTCTACTTTACTTTATTTTGTTTATATTTTTTTTATAAGCGTGTTCTAAATTTTCTAAGTACAGAAAATTTGAGAACTCAATCAAGATATTAATTGAGAAGTTTAACTTTTACATTTTCGGAATTAAATAGTAAAATACATAATTTTTTTTAAATGTTTAATTTATTTAGATATAACAATTAACATATAAATAAATAGGCAAGATGAAGCAAGAGTTTAAAAAATATTATTGAATACTCGGAGGTAAAACGATATATAAAATTATCGATATATATCGATATATGGGTCTTAGTATAAAAAATATATCAATCGATATATAATGAAATTTGTTAAAATTACTATCAGCAAAAATTAATAATATCAATTATATTATGATTAATATTATATGTCGTTCCTCTTACCTTATTAATAGGGCTTATACTACTATGAGGTTAATAATGCACATAGTAATGTAGCTCAAAATTTACTTTCAGAATTTACCGCAAATTTCAAGAAATGAAATAATAATACTATTCAAAATAGGGATAAATACTTTTCTTTCTTGATAATTTAACCATTAACATTATAGTTGATTAGAAAAAAAAGATAAAGTGACAAAGTCTCTAGCATATTTTCTGTATATAAGTAAAATGCTAGATTATAATTATCTGTAGATTATATAGCTGCACTAAACCATTTTTCAGCATATTTTAACATGAATATATACAACTTAATTTTATATACGATTAATATATTATATGTATATATTATATATAACTATTAATACTATACAACTTAAAAATCTCCATATCATATTCTATATAAAATGTATATATTATATATAATATATAATTTTTGTTTATTATATAATTATATATTATTATAAATAATATATATACTATATATAATATTATTATATTATAATATTATTATATATATGTGTGTTATAGTGGTTAGAGTCTCAGTAGTTAGAAAATTTGTAGTATTATATTATATTTATTTAAGTCATATAGTGATTTTTGAAAAAAACTCGTTGATTGAAAAATTTCACTAAAAGGATAATTTGTTCAGTAAACTTGCGAAGTGGGATATATTTTTTGTTGCAATATTTCAGATTTTGTTGTCGTTCAGGAACTGCAAGTTGTTTTGAATGTGATCAAAATTTGGTGGTCTATTTTTTCTAATGTCTATAGATATTTGGATTCTTAAGTTTAGTTAAGATGGATCATGTTAGTTTTCTATTTTATCTGAAGAGTGTTCAGTTTACTTTTTGCACCCTTTCTCACTTATTTTATCACCTAATAAATATAAAATTTGGTATCTTCGAATATAACATCATGACCTTCTTTTTAAACTTATTTTTTCGTGTGTTAGCAGTACGATATATTAGAAATTATATAAGATGTGGAAATTTCTGGAATTTTTCGTCCAGATATATTCATTTTCACATTTAATTATATTAATTATAAAAAATTTTCTTAAAAAATAATTTATATAATTACTACTCACAGATCCGGATCCGACTAAGGGTTCTGCACTATTTGAAATTTGTTCTGGCCGTTATTGCAATTAATAATTTTTCACTATAATTAAAATATATTTTTTTATGAAACACTGGGTAAAGAAAGGAAAATATTTTTGCAGCTGCCTGATTAACTCGGATCCAATATTTTAATCCAAACTAAGGATTCTGCACTATTTGAAATATTGTTTCAGCACGTCTTCTAGGACTAAAAAATTTTTCATTATCTAAAAAACATAAAATTTTTTACGACGAGAAGAATGAAGTTACAGCTATGATCTGAAGCCATACTGACAAAGGTTTCTGCACAATATCGCGCTCGAAAATTTGATGAACACAAGGAATAGAAGATTTTCAGTCCTGAACCGTGGAGAAGCAAAAACATAATAAATAAATATTTAAAATTATTATGAAAATCATGATTTTTAAAGAAAGAATAATGTAACGGAAAAACTAGTTAATTAAAGGATAATGTAACGAAAAATCTGGATCACCATCGAGATCTATACTTTCATCTAGCTATAAAAATTATGTTTTCCTTTCTACAAATTCGATTTCTAAATGGGACCACACCAGCGGCTACTTCACGTCTACTAGGTTTTTGCACTATCTTGAAGAAGCTCTAGTTTATAAAACACGCACATATACATTTCCTGAATTAATTATTTTTTCTAACCACTTCTTATTAAAAATTTGTTTTCGAACCAATAAAACACACTCTTCACCGAAGCCACTAAAGGGCGAGACTCTTCACGGAAGCACCATTTTCACTATATATCTGCTCTAACAGGTCGTACCTCTAGCAATCAACACATTTCTTCATCATTTATTATTCACACCGCTAACCACGACTCTCATCTCATTCTATTAAACAAACTACTCTATCATACTAACAATATTTGAAAGAAATGTCAATGGGAACAGGGCACGGATTAAGGGAGTAATCGTATTCCGTAATTCGAATCTTATACGGATTGACTAAGGTGGGTTACTGAGACATGCGTGAAAATATCCCTCAGATTAATTGGCCTAAAGAAGACTACGTCTTCAGTATTTAGGTAAGGAAAGAAATTGTTACATCTGGTGAAAACATAAGAATATTCATTTATACAGAATAACAAATCATGCTCTCGGATGCGCAGCCACTCTCTCACGAGCTCTTCACATACTACGACTAAAGGCACTGGTCTCACACTCTAGCTATATTGTGACACGGACAGGATAGTTATCTGTAGAGTTACTCGAGCCATGACATGGAGATGTGGCTCTCTGAGAGTACATATCTACTTCTCTCTACTACATCATATTCCAGAATACTCTAGGATCTTAACATAAGGGAGATAAATATATATATAAAATATACCCGTAGTGCATGGCAAGAGCATATAAGAAGAAGATCCCAGCCTCCGAAATACTACGGTTTATTTGTCACTATATTTGAAAATATAGTTCAGTACGTCTCATGTAGTTGACATTTATTAAATTTTTCACCCTAAAAAATATTTATTTTATTTGAAAAAAAATTTATAACTCGGTACTCCAGTATACTTTACTTCAGTTTATTCGATCTGACTAAGGTAGTCTGCAATATTTAAATTAGAAAATTTATTATTATATACAGTAATTAATATTAGTTTTATATATTAAATATTGGACCCTCGATACACTACTATTTAAATATATTTTGCGAAAAATAATATTCATCAGGCTCAAACTTCGATTCACTAGGATTATTTACCAGTCCGTCACTAATTAATGTATGCTTGACACATGATATAGAACCTAGACAATTTCATGTTCACGTATACTCACTACTATCTTCTGTGAGTACATGTTTTATTCGGTTATAAAGGATAATTATACATTATTGATATAAGAAATTTAATACTTATATTATTACATATAAGTAGATACGCGCTCTACGGCTTACAGCTCCAGCAAAGATTTCTTTGCATTACTATTTATTGAAAAAGATTTCGTTAAAGTCATCCCTGTTGAGTTAAAAGCTTATCATTAACTTTTCATTGACTTAAAAAGTATTATATTTTGAAAAATTATATCTGCATGCAAATACGGTAGACAATATCGGTTCTCTCATCTCATCGTCTTGAGGAAAGAAAAAAGTTTAATATATTGCTAACTTAATTTGGAAAGTAATAGGTGAAGAGAATAATATTCTGATAAAAATATTAATTTTCTATTATATACAAAAAATATATTTTTAATATGGTACAAAGAATTGCATGTACATCCGACTCGGTTATCCTTAGATCCGGCTTATAGGGATTTATTTACTGTTACACTATTATTTGATTTAAATTGTTTATGTTATATATTATATACAAAGTCTTATTCTGGCAATATTAATTCCATAATATCTATATGTCATATATAATAAAATTTTTCTTATGAAAAAATTATTTATACGCTAATACAGTAGATTGCAGCGGCCTTTACCGAGCTCCATTATGAATATCTAAAAAAACAATTTCAAGAATTTATTATATAAAAAAAAACTATAATATACACACATGATGTTCTGGATAATTTATTTTAAACTATTTTAGATTAAAAATTAATATATGTATATATATTGCTTTCAACAAGTGAGAGTATAGGAGAGTTAGTGAGAGTAGTATGATGTTTTATAGTATTTATCACCATATATCTTATACTAAAATTAATCAATACTTATTTAAAATATTTTGATTATATAAGGTAGTTATAACCATTTATTATCCAGTTAATAATAATATATCATGATATAGTTTTTTCATTAATGATTATTTCCTTGGAGATGAATTCTGTGTGTGTATTATAAATATCCTGGTGATAATGGGACAATACCCTAGAGCTTTTCTGCATGTAATGATATTTAAGTTGCTTGTATTTATGTTGCCATATTCAAAATATAATAAACATATGATTGCTAATGATGAATTAAATTATTTATTATTATTAAAAAAAATTTAAATTATACAAGTAGATTAGAATGTGAATTTTATTAATTTAGTATTAGTGTATTAACTAAGAAAAATAAATTTGCATATATACAATTACTAGCCAGTTATTAGCCATGTAGTACTCTAAAAGTTAAAATAAATTTTTATTTCATTTTTATTTTTTATTTTACAAGCTAGAGAAAAATAAATAAGGGGCAAAAACACTATAGAGTAAAACTACATCAGAAATGATGAAATAGCATGTCCTTTTTCTATACAGTTGACTGACACTTCGGTTTCTAATCTATGTAATCGGGATTCTGTTTAAGCAGCTCAGAAAGCTTCATATTTACTTTTTAAATGATCATAGGCCTGTGGGTAAAGTTTTAGTTAATAAAAGCAATTGTGTCCTACAAATGGTACTCTCTCTCTCGTGTAACCATACATGGAAGGAACTCGTATACACAGCTCACAAAGAACTCGTATTATATTTTGACCAGTAGTCAACTTGGGAAGTAAATGTTAAATATATTAAAGGTAAAGCAGGGCTCGTGTTATTCTTAAAATATTTCGGAATTAAGATTTGATGATCAGAGTGAAATTTAGTTTTGACTTCCTCTCAAAGGTTAAACCATATTTTTGATCGCGAGCAAAACTAGGGAATTAGATCAACTAAAGGAGATCTCCAATATAAAAAAGGATTTCTTCTTAGAAGCTAAACCTAACATAATAAATAATAATAAAAAGAAAATATATAGGCCAAAATAAATACCTCAAATGCAGGATTGCGGAAAAGATAATCTAACAAGATTTGCTGTTATTACATATTATGGTTTTTTCATTGCGACATATGACTTACCTCGTATAGGTAGATTGACAACAATTCTGTAAAGACAACATTATCTCAAATAATTGACTGGGGCCAGAGCACTGGTGGCTATAGTTAAGCGTTTCCAAACTTTGGGTAGAGATTAACATTTTCTTTTTATTTTCTGTGGATACGTGTACTACCGCAGAAACAATGTGTGAACGATCATTCACTGTTAAGCCAAGGTTTGGTGACCAGTCAAAAGCTTAATCAATTGAAGAGATTGGTGATGTAGCGACTAACAAGTTTCGGCCATTTTATCGAAGACCATTTGGTACAGAGTTATAATAATTTAGTGAGTAAGAAAAATTAATGTATTTATTATAGAGAATGTGCTCTTCTATCAAATGATTTAAATATTATTATTATATATTTAGGACAAACTCAAGTGGGAGTCACGAAATTGCTTCTTGACACAGACAGTATGTGGTTATTAGGATTTCTTTGTCTCATTTTCTACATCATTAAAAAGGCCAATTGCAATATCTATCCCCTCTGTAGTGAAAGGGCCACACCGCTCGTAAAGCCGATACTCTTATAAAGTCATTCTCTGATAAGCGATGTTATACGCCTTAAGGCATTTTGGGGGATTGAACAGGCATCTCAAAATTTTCGCTCTGCTTTGCGAACACCGGTGGAAAATGTGTATAGGCTTGGACGGCTTAGCATGGATTTATTTTACTTGACACACGATAATGAGAGATAGGAATAATTATAGTTAAGATATAAGTATATAGATGAAGTATGATGTAATCATTAATATACTTATATAATAATAGATATAGCTTAATTTATTGATTAACCAGATGGTAATTAGAGCTAGTATAAATAAAAACTAATAAAAAATAAAAAAATAGGCCATACAAAGTTTATTAAATAATGCTACAAAAAGCTTCCAAACAAAAAATATATTGTTTTTATTTATATATTTTATGGTTGAAAAGTGTTAAATTTTAGCTATTATTTTCAACAATTTAGAGATATTTTATTTATAAAATTAACTATATGACAATAATAACTTTAACTTATTAATGTTTTTCATTATTTACGAGCCTAGTTGCATTTTGTTCAAAATTTTCACTGATATACCTTTTATATATTTGAAATAAATGAGTAAACAAAAATAATTTTAAAATTTAATACAAATGTACAAATGAATGTATCTTTAAATTTTATTGACTAGAAGATAATAAATAGATTCCATTATTAAAATTAAGAATATTAAAAATATTAATATCAACGTATTGATCTGACAAAAAATAGATATTGATATATCGATATCCTAATACACGTTTTGAGTTTTGACACAGTTCCTTCATCCCTACGCGAAAGAGAGAAAAATAAAAAGTTGTTTTCGTAGCGCTTTGTTAATTAATTATTTTTATTGAAAATATACATTTAAAATTTACGTTATTGAACCACTAAAACTTTAAATAATTTTTTGATACAATTTTTGTTAGTGAAATGTTTCTAGTTTTGGTACAGTAACTAACTCAAAGGCAGGAATGGAACTACATTATTACCTTATTTTCATTAAAATATGAGATAAAAACAAAATAACCAACAGATAAAGTATTAGAAAATAAAAGGTAAATATCATCTACAACCTTCCGAATCTCGTAATATAGAAATATACACAGGAGATCTAATACAAATACAGAAATATACACAGCAGGTCTAATACAAATACATACTCCCCCGCAGTTGTTTACCTTGTCGTTGGTGGGGGGGCTCTCTGGGACACTGTTGGGCAGGGTATACTGCCCTGCCCTGCAGTGTCCTAGAGCGAAGAAACAACTAACATCAAGTTGAAAAACCAGACCCTACATTAGGTGGGCTGTCAGGTGGGTGGAATGCTTGCCACAGTTTCAACTGTATCCGATCCATCATTATCAAAAAATTCGTACACCTCGAATATTTCGAGAGAAATTGATATAATTGGTCTGGAGAAAAACCAGCAACTCCGGTTCTTGGTGCACTGGGGTGGTGTGGTGGCATTTCCGTTTTCCAGAGGCGGATGCTTCCCACCCTTCACAGGGTTTTTGGATGTGCCTCTTCCGAGCGCATGCTGGAACTTGCGTCCCTCCCGGAAAAGTCCAATTGGCGTCTCCGGGGTTTTCGTCTCTGACGGTGCAGCTAAAGTTCCACTCCGGCCATTGAAAAGTTCGATTATTCCGGGCCGTACAGATATGCATACGTAGATGTGGGGCGTTGGGAGACGCAGGCGTGAGCTGTGTAGAGGCGATCGCGTAGGAGTGTGTTGAAAAGCAACCAGGACCAGGTTCGGACGGGATCGGTTTGGTCTCGGGCGAGGAATCTGAACAGCTCTGGGTGACCGGGTACTGACGAACGGAATGAGAATTCGGGTGACGCGTGCATGGATGGCGAGTTGTCCATGCCTTGGAGGAATCATGTGGGCTCCGCGGAAGGATATGGGTCCATTCTACGCCCACTTCGGGCACATGCTTCATGGGTGCTTGGGGGTAAAACAAAATCCCCTTATCCTTTGGTCTGAGGTTTGGACCCGGATGAGGGATAAATACCTCCCTTTGAGGAGTGGAATTAAAAAAAAAAAAAAAGAAATATACAGAGCAAGCCTAATAAAACTTTCCTCACGTGCACTTATAATAAATATTGTTTGCAAACTTGTAGACAGGATGCCCGAGAGTCAAATAACTATAGATGTATCTATAATAAATATTTTTCCAAAAAAAATATCGAAAGTAATTCGATAATTAATTGAGCAGAATAACTACCGATAAGCATGCAGAAAATCTATAGAATATATTAAAACATTAGAATATTAGAAATAAAAAGCCAGTAAAAAGCCACATGGGCCTATCGAGACTGTCCCAGGCAAGTCAATAGAACCAAACATGTTCACCCTAGGGCTTGTCAGTAACTTAGTATACACAAAGTCTAAACTAAAAGAAAAGAACTATAGCTAAAGTACATGCTTACCACTCTACAAGCTTTAATAACTTTATAGTAACATGCAGTTTAACCTTAATAACTACTGTAACTAAAAAACCGCCAATTTGGCTTAATCAAAATATACTATATGATACCCAAATGATCCATATACCTACCCAATCCTTTCTTTAATGTTGCGATGGAGTCGCACTCGACAACCTCCTGTGACAAACCTTTCGGGGGGGGGGGGGGGGGGGGGGGGGGGGGGGTGGGGGGGGGGGGGGGGGAGTCGCACTCGACAACCTCCTGTGACAAACCTTTCAAAAATTTACCAACCCTATTACTGAATGAATGCTTTCTTTTATCAAGATGACATGCTTTCTTCTTAATTTTCTTGCTATGCCCCTGGCCTCCCGTCCGCGCTCTACTATGAAGAATTTATTGGTTTCCGTATTATCAATAGATGTAACTATTTTGCAGATTTGTATCATGTCCCCTCTGAGAAATCGCCTTTCTACAGAAAACATTCCTAACTCCTTCAGCCTCTCCTCATAGCTCTTACCCTCAAACCCAGAAATCAGTCTTGTTGCTCTACGTTGCACTCACTCTAGCATATCTAAGTCTTTCTTTATATAAGGAACTCAAACTTGTGCACAATACTCTAATACTGGTCTAACATATGTTATAATTTTGCGATTTATTATGCCCAGCATCTTATTAGCTTTATTCCTTGCTTCCAAACGCTGATTAGCTACTTTCAATTACTGCTTATAATCACACCTAAATCTTTTTCTTGGTCCACAGACTCAAGCCAGTCCCCATTCATATCGCAGATAAAACTTTTATTTGAGTAGCCTAGGTGAAGAACCTTACACTTTTTACTATTAAAATTCATTTGCCACTTATCTGTCCATCCAAGAAGTTTATCAAGATCATTTTGAATCTTTATACATCCTTCACTATTCCTAACTACTGAGGTAGCCACTTTGGTGTCATCTGCAAACTTAGAAACCTTACATTTAAGTCCCTGGTCTAAATCATTCATATACTGTATATATGAGGAACAATAGTGGCCCCAACACAGAACAATGTTGGACACCGCTCTTCACTATTTCAAATGATGACTTATTGCCAATTAGTTGTACACCAAAAAAAAACTGCTTTATATATATACTATATTATATATATATAATATATATATATATATATATATATATATATATATATATATATTATATATATATATATATATATTATATATATAGTATATATATATATATATATATATATATATATATATATAATATATATATATATATATAAATTAAAAATCTCTGAATTTTCTAGTGTGCCTTACTCATTTTTTTTTTTATAAAATGACTATATACATATACTTTTTTTTTTTTTTCAAATCTCCCAATTTTAGCCGGGTTTTACCGTAAAAACCCAGTCCTGGTGGGTTATTGGTCAGCTCCTTGGGGAGGTATCTGGCGCAAGCCTGCCTAGTTTCTAGGTAACAACTACTGAACTATTGGTAGCTAACTTACTAGCTTCCCAAAGCCTCAGATTATGACGACAATAATGTTCAAAGTTTAACAAATATAAATTTAAATATATTACTTAATTACTTTACTTACGGTTGTCCTGTTATGTCATTAATATCATTAACCTGTAACAATAGCAATACCATTTACCTTTACAAGTTTCACCAATTAGGAAATGACATTCATTCTGG
>JABUQX010083551.1:65000-68375 GCA_015478945.1 Trachelipus rathkii | reverse complement strand
AAAATTGAGTAATGTTAGGTTTGCCCTAGAATTTTGCTAATGTCTACGATTATTCATAGGTCAAATGATGTTATACTCGAAACGAGTGACACTTTGATGAAGATAGTGTCCATTCATAGTTCAAGATGTTGGTGTCTTTGATAGATTGGTCACTTTGTTAAGGGATTTTGATAGATAATACGTCTTTACCTGTTGCTGATATGCGCGAAAAGTGGAACATATCGAGTATTGTATGACCTGTTAGCTACTTTACCTTTGATAAGTAGGGAATTTTCAGGATGTTAGCTGATTAATTTCATACGCGAGGTATGTTAGGTTTGCATTTGTACATTATATTCTTAGTTGCGGTTATGATATGTTAGCTTTATTGATGCTAAAACTTTGTTGGTTAAGCATTATATTCTTTGTCAGTATGATGATTAGACAGGTTTATGCTAAACTTTTGTTAAATATTACGATGTTAATGTAAAATTAACATTGATATGTTAGAGATATGCTTGAAAAAGTGTGAATAGGTTACGTTTTGTACGATGTGTTAGGTACTTTACTGCTGTTAAGTGCGGAAGTTTGTTAATGTTAGTAGTTTATTCGTACGTATGGTGTGTTAGGTTTGTCGTTGTACATTATATTCTTAGTTCAGGTTATGCTATGCTTGCTTTATTAATGTAAAAACGTTGTTACGTTAGCTTATATTCGATGGTTAGTATATAAAGAACTTATTTTTGTGTTATGTTTGGATAAAACTTTGTTATGTTTACAGTTATTCGTTGGTCTGTATGATAATTAAACAAGGTTATGATAAATTCTTGTTAAATATTACTGTGTCAATGTAAAATTAACGTTAATATGTTAGAGATATGTTTGGAAAAAGTATGAATAGGTTACGTTTTGTATGCAATGTTAGTTACTTTACAGGTGTTAAGTGTGGAACTTTGTTAATGTTAACAGTTTATTCGTGCTTAGGTTGTGTTAGATTTGTCGTTGTACATTATTTTCTTAGTTAATATGATGCTATGTTAGCTTTATTAATGTGAAAACCTTGTTATGTTAGCATATATTCGATGGTTAGTATATAAAGAACTCATTTTGTGCTATGTTTATAAGAATTGATACTCGAAATGTGACGTAAATCAATAGTATTAATGTAAAATTAACATTGATATGTTAGAGATATGCTGGAAAAAAGTGTGAATAGGTTACGTTTTGTACGCTGTGCTAGGTACTTTGTTAATGTTAGTAGTTTATCCGTACAGTATGGTGTTTTAGTTTGTGGTTGTACATTATTTTCTTAGTTAATATGATGCTATGTTAGCTTTATTAATGTGAAAACCTTGTTATGTTAGCATATATTCGATGGTTAGTATATAAAGAACTCATTTTGTGCTATGTTTATAAGAATTGATACTCGAAATGTGACGTAAATCAATAGTATTAATGTAAAATTAACATTGATATGTTAGAGATATGCTGGAAAAAAGTGTGAATAGGTTACGTTTTGTACGCTGTGCTAGGTACTTTGTTAATGTTAGTAGTTTATTCGTGCGTAAGGTGTATTAGGTTTTGTCATTGTACATTATATTCTTAGTTCTGGTAATGCTATGTTAGCTTTATTAATGTGAAAACAATGTTACGTTAGCATATATTCGTTGGTTAGTATATAAAGAACTTATTTTTGTACTATGTTATTGTTGTTGTTGTCTAACGAGAATACATACCCTTTTGAACTGATATGGTTCATTCGTACGTCGTATTCTTGTTTACTTTCTTCTGATTGGTTGAAAGAAAGAATCTCATTACATTTAAGGGTTGTTTATACACTATTTTCTTCAGTAGGATAGTTTTCGCAGTGCTGATACGAAGACATCTCCCCGCATCTCTACGCTTGTTGTTGATATCTTCACGAGGAGTTTCGTTATTCACAACGATGTGTCATTTATATTTAATCGTAAACCGAATGGCGACTGCTACATTGCTTGTATTCCTGCCAGAGGGTCAAATATAATAAGTATTGCATCACTTTATGCAAATGGTTAAAGCATAAAATCATTTTTCATGTTTAGAGTTGGTATTTTCTGAAAGGGGGGCGGAGTCTAAAAAGAGATAAGCCTAAAAACTTTACTTTGTTCGTCTTTACTCGTTAGGTATTATGATGGTTAGGTAAGGTTATGATGAATTTTTGGTAAATATTACTATGTTAATGTAAATCATGTATGTTCGCTTCTATTGACTGTTGTTAATGGTAGCTGTTTATTCGTCTGGTTGTTGTGTGTTAAGTATGTTATGTTCATAGTTTAGCTTTACAGAGAGTAAAAACTTTACTTTGTTTGTCTTTACCCATTAGGTATTATGCAGGTTAGGTATTATGCAGGTTAGGTAAGGTTATGCTAATTTTTTCTTGTTAAATATTACTATGTTAATGTAAAATTAACATTGTCATGTTGGAGATATGTTTGATAAAGTGCGACTGGATTATGTTTTTGTGAGCCTTGTTAGTTACTTTTACTGTTGATAAGTTTGGACCTTTGTTAATGTTAGCAGTTTATTCTTGCTTAAGATGTGTCAGGTTTGTCGTTGTATATTATATTCTTAGTTCTGGTAATGTTATGTTGGCTTTATTAATGTGAAAACTTTGTTACGTTAGCATACTTTCGATGGTCTGCATGATAATTACACAAGGTTATGGTAAATTTTTGTTAAATATTACCATGTTAATGTAAAATTAACATTGTTATGTTAGAGACATGCTTGATCATGTGTGAATAAGTTACGTTTTGCTATGTTAGTTACTTTACTGTTGTTAAGTGTGAAACTTTGTTAACGTTGACCGTTTATTCCTGTTTAAGATGTGTTAGGTTCGTCGTTGGGGGTTATATTCATAGTTTAGATGATGCCAAGTATGCTTTATTAATGTGATGTTACTGTGTCAGTGTAAGGTTAACGATAATATGTTAGAGATATGCTTGAAAAAAGTAAGAATAGGTTACGTTTTGCATGCAGTGTTAGTTACTTTAGTGGTATTAAGTGTGGAACTTTGTTAATGTTAACAGTTTATTCGTGTGTAAGTTGGTGTTAGTTTGTCTTTGTACATTATTTTCTTAGTTCATGTTACGCCATGTTAGCTTTATTGATGTGGAAACCTTATTATGTTAGAGTATATTCGTTGATCAGTATGATAGTTAACCAATGTTGTGATAAATTTTTGCTAAATGTTACTGTGTTGGTTACTTTACTGTTGTTATGTGTGGAACGTTTGATAACGTGTGAATAGGGTACCTTTGTATGCTATGTTGGTTACTTTACTGATGTTATGTGTGGAACTTTGATAACGTTAACAGTTTATTCATGTTTAAGGCGTGTCAGGTTTGTCTTTGTAGG
>JABUQX010083551.1:55000-60000 GCA_015478945.1 Trachelipus rathkii | reverse complement strand
TTTCATTAATTTCATTAATTCTCGATATCACTTAGCCTCCATTCCACTCCTTCTTTTACTTTTCATTACTACTCGACATAATCTTCCACACAGCTATAATATCTTCTTCGAAACCACACAACTCAATACTTCCTCTGTACTTAATATATTCGTCGATTCTTTTACTCGTGACCTTAATTGTAGGAATCACAGTACCTCTCTTTCTAAACAAGCTTCAAAGACGTTGGGTAATCTGAAGCACCTTCAGAACTACTCACCACCCAAGTTGCTTGTTCTCTATAGGAACGTTGTTCGATCTTGTATGGAGAATGCGTCACATATCTGGGAAGGTTCCACGCATACTCTTCTCCTTGATAGGATGTAGTCTACATCTTTTCGAGTTGTTAGCTCCCCTATTCACATTAACTCCGTCCAATGTCTTTCTAGCCGTCAAACTGTTGGATCATTTCTTATACTTTCGCTATTACAATGAACACTGCTCTTGAAGGGGGGGGGGAGCTAGCCCATATGGTCGACAGGGAAAATGGTCGACAGGTCAAGTGTTCGACACGATATCAAAAAATTCCCGTACAGCCCGCCGCAGGCCTTAGAGTAGGTTAGGTTAGGTTTAGTTTTGTTGGATTCGTTTGAGAAAATCTAAATATTTTTTTTTTTTTTTTTTTCTTTTATACAAATGACCATTTGACCTGTCGATCATTTTCCCTGTCGATCATTTGGTACTAACTTACCCTCATAGAAATCTCTAGTCAAGACCTCCTCCTCTCCTCCTCCTCCTCCTCCTCCCTCCTCCTCCTCCTTTGAGGAGAGTTCGTGAGACCGTCTTTCCACACAGTCACTTCAGTGGCGGCTCGTGAACCGAAAACATGGGGAGGCACTTCAATATATATATATATATATATATATATATATATATATATATATATATATATATATATATATATATATATATATATATATATAAAAGTATATATATATATATATATATATATATATATATATATATATATATATATATATATATATATATATATATCAGAGGCGACTCATACACTCGTGCTACTCGTGCTTAGCACGAGTTATTATTATAGAAATGAACGATATTCTTCAAATTTTGCAGTTATGATAAAATTCTCTTATTTTTTTTGTGAAAATAGGTCATCTGAAAGAATACATTACATTGTATAAATGAAAGATTATGTAAAATTTAAACAAAAAGTGTAAGCATCATCGCCATTGAATAACCCTATTTTTAATCAATTATAAATTGTAACGGCTCGTACCTCTCCAAAAATGCAGAGAGCAAATTTCAAGACGGTATACAATACATATTCGTGAATTTAATTTTTTACAAGTTGTTTTTTTTTTCCTGTCTAAGAATCTAATAAAACACTCGTTTAATTTAAGAAAAAAATTAAAATAAACATTTACTTGTTCTTAATGCACATTTTGGATAAAAATAATTCATATATTTAAATTCTAATATCTGAATTTGAAAGGAAAACTAAGATACCCCATAAAACCAATTATATGCTAAAAGAGAACTGTAGGAATGGATAACTCAAATATTTTATAAATAATTATTTTGTTAATTATATATAAATAAATAAATAAATGAATTAATGAACTAGATGCTGAATAATAATGTGCTTTTTCTTTTTTTAGCTGAGTTTGATAATATAATTTAGCACCTTGCCTCCGTAGAAGTCCTTTAAAGAAGAAACTTTGCCTCCAAGGCCCCGTGTCCTGCATTTTCGTAAAGGAAAATGTTTATGATTTCTGTTGTATAAAGGTTGTAACATTTTTTTAAAGATTTAATTGATTTATTTAATTTAATGTATGAACTAAGAAATAGGGTAAATATGTATATCGTGTTCTATTATATATTCGAAAATTAAAGGTTTATTTTTGTCCTCCTTCTCCATTTGAAAATTGCTAAGTTTACACAGAAAAGGTTATTATTAAAAGATTCAAAATTACAACTAAAATTATTAACAAAAATATAGTAAATTTAGTATAACTCTCTCTCTCTCTCGTTATCTCTTGGAAAAATCTCCCTCTCTCTCTCTCTCTCTCTCTCTCTCTCTCTCTCTCTCTCTCTCTCTCTATATATATATATATATATATATATATATATATATATATATATGTATATATATTATATATATATATATATATATATATATATATATATATATATATATATATATGTATATATTTATATATATATATATATATATATATATATATATATATATATATATATATATATATATATATATATATATATATATATATATATATATATATATATATATATATATATATATATATATATATATATATATATTAAATAAAAATTTTTTTATTTAATTTTTTTTAAAAAAATTGGATTTCTTGCCAAATTTCGAGAGGAGGCTTTGTGGAAAAATCCTCAAAATAGACAAAATAAGAATAAGGTTTCTTTTACGTTGCCATGATAACCAGTGTTTTGAAAGCATTATAATTATGCTTTCTTGGAGGCACAAATCAAAATTCCTCCAGTCAATAAAAAATAATGTTTTGCAAGAGAATAAATGATCTTAATGTAAAATTAGCGTTCTTGTATAACATTTTAAACATTATTTTAATAGTAATAAATAGTAAATTGAATTATTTTATTACATTAGTTGCTTTTATTTTTTTTAGAGGAGGCCCGGCCTCCTGTGCTTCCCCCGTAAAGCCGCGCCTGTAATCAGACACTTCCCCACTCTGTTAAACTCTCCGGCCTCAGACTAAAGCACTTATGCTCAATCTTTCATGTACTCCACTAGTAAAATCTGCCGCACAATTTCTTCATCAATTATTCCAACTTCCTTCCATTTGCACAATTTCAACCGTTAGGTATTGGGATAAATAGATCCTTGATTTGACCTTGGGTTCTGATTCTTCCTGACCCGGTAAAATTTGGAGGTCTCTGACTTTTGGTCACCTTAGTATATATATATATATATATATATATATATATATATATATATATATATATATATATATATATATATATATATATATATATATATATATATATATATATATATATATATATATATATATATATATATATATATATATATATATATATATATATATTAGTGATGCAGGTAACATCCGCATCCGCATCCGCGGAGCATCCGCACATTATTAAAGATCCGCATCCGCATCCGCATCCGCGCTTTGCCCTGCGGATGTTGCGCGGATATTTATTGTCGAGATTTGATAAAGAATTTTATAATAAAAATACTTAAGATGAATCTGAAAATGAAAATGAAAATGAGTTGAAGGCAATTCAAAAACGGCTTGATATTCCATATCTTACTATTATCAAAGACGTTCCAACTCGCTGGAATAGTACACTTCATATGATGGAAAAAATGGTATTGATCAAAGAACCTCTTGCTTTGTACGCCAGTTCGTATTCCAAAGTTAACATTCTTACTAATGTGGAAAATGACATCATTTCACACTGCATTAAGCTATTGAAACCATTTGAAGAAATTACCAAAAAATCAGCGCCTCTACAGCTTCTGTCTCCGATGTAATACCATTAATCTCAACGCTAAGTAAGCATTTTGAACCATCTTCAAATGAAAATGATGACGGTTTAAAAGAATGAAAGATGTAATAAAACTAAAGCTAGAAAACGCTTTGGTTCTGTGGAAATTAATGACCTTCATACTATTGCAACTTACTTAGATCCCGTTATAAAGGCAAGTTTTTTTTTTTTGTAACACAATATTAGAACAAGTTAAATCGTCATTTTGTGTTGCAGTTGAAAAACGTCAATCCGAACAGTCTATTAATTCGCCATTCATTTAAAGGAAAAAACGAAATCTACAGAACCAACACCTTCTACAAGTAAATTAATAACAGAATTTCTACAGTCAAGTAGTGATGAAGAAACACACGCATTACCAAAAGATGTAGTGCAAATGATTGAAAACTATCACCAAGAAAAACGACTAGATACAAATGATGATCCTATCAGTTGGTGGAAAGTTACAAAATGTTTACCTGTCGCCTGAGTAAACGTGCAAGGAAATACCTGCCTGTCCTAAAACTAGTGTTCCAAGTGAGAGAGTATTTAGCAATGCTGGGCTAAAATATGATGAAAAGAGAAACAGACTCTCAGCAGAAAAGGCAGAAAAATTTGTTTCTCAAGCACAACCTTCCTATATTTGAATTTCAATACTAGTACAAAAGGCATATAATCCATTGTAAAATCTCTTTCATTAAGGACGGAGGTTGGGGAAAGAGGTAGGTGGGGTGCATTTGAGTTGGGTCCCCATCCCGCACCCTGGTAACACAAATATACTAATAGGTTTGGGCTAAAACTCTAAATTTATTAGGCTTATATATATATATATATATATATATATATATATATATATATATATATATATTTTATGAGAGATATATATATATATATAAATATATATATATATATTATTTATTTATATATATATATATATATATATATATATATATATATATATATATATATGGCTATTCCCCTTGATCTTACTCCGAAAAAAAAGCTTTGGGAAATTTAATCCGAATTTATTATTTTAGAGGGATAATACATTTTATTCCCTTCTATAGACATTATTATTTTTATAATTTATAAAAAAAAGACTTCTTTTCGCATTTTTTTAAACTCCACATCGAATTTAAAAATATGCGGTTTAAACTTATTATTAATTTATTGACTGTTGTTAGTTAGGCTAGTGTTAGCCTAGCCATACCGTGGCGTAGCTTAACTCGTAGATGAAACCTGACGATATTTTTAAAATAACAGGAAACGAATATGTTTTATTAGAATTTCTCCAAGAATGCAATATAATAAAACAGGAGAGTTATATGAGATATGTCAAATATATTGTTGCGTAAAAAGAAATAAATAACGGCATTTATATATATTTAAACGGAGCTTCGTTCGTATGTACGTATAGCTGAAATGCATGACG
>JABUQX010083551.1:37500-47500 GCA_015478945.1 Trachelipus rathkii | reverse complement strand
CCGTAATACTCTTTGTGAAGGGTGTATTGTTTGGAGAAATACGAATTGGGCTAACATGGGTCTGGTCTGGAGAAAGACCTGGCAACTTTGCTAAAACTATGTATTTCACTTGCAAAATATTGGAACATTTTAAAGACCGCATGAATTTTTTTTTTCAAAAAATCTAGGAAAAATATTGTATTTATTTTATTTGAATTTATTAGAATATATTCCAAACTTCGAAGTTTGCAATTGCATTTTGTGATGTGGAAGTCGCAAGTCAGTGAACTTATATGAAGTGATTGAAGTCTCTCACAGAGTAACAATTCATAACTGTCAGTTCAAAATTTTCCGACTCCATCTCTACTATCTTGAAAGTTACCGACTCCGACTTCAACCTCTTGAAAATTACGGACTCCGACTCCAACCTCTTCAAAATTACCGACTTCCCGACTCCGACTCCGACTCCGACTCCACAAACCTGGTGGAAATTGCAAGTGATATCAGATATGGTCATATAAAAGTTGATGGTTATGATGTCAGATACCTTAATTTAGAGAATTCAAAGAAAAATTTAAAATAAAGTTAAAGAAAATAAATAGTTACATTTTTTGGCACCTATAATGAATAAATAAATAGATAAATGTTGTATCAAATATAACTGAAGTTAGAAACATTTCTCTCATCACTCAGACGTAATTTCAGTACCCCCACCCCCCTCCTTGAATAGGGCTCTGCCCCGTAAGTGATGGTGTTAACTGTAAAAAAAACTGGTAGCAACAATGTAGTCATGAATTTTTGCTTCACTTTAGATTTCAAATGTATTGCTTTTGCTTATCCCTTTAGAGAAATATCACCTTATTAACAATAGGTTTTGCTCTATATTCTAAGCATATCTAATTTTTATAAAAAAAAAAAAACTTCCCTGACAAGTTTTAAATAACATTCATCTTTTTAATAAAGGGTGATATTTATATTACTCATATATTCAATATAATTTACTTTAACTTACATCAATAGATAAGCAATTAATAGATATTACTAGAGGCAAGATTTTTCAAACTGATTTTTCAAACAACTGAAATATTTTGAATTATTTTTTATTTTAAAAAGGAAATATTATATGAAAACTATATCGCTTAACCGCGTGAAATTTATTTTTTAAAGATACAACTAAAAAAACTAGTTTTCTTCAATGAATTCTTTATAATAAACATTACAATATCATTTTGATTTTGGAAATGAAGGGTTTCCAACATTAAAAATGCTATAAAACAAAAACTAATTTATAAAAGGATTTATTTTGTGGGCAATTATTATTCCATAAACCCTGAAGTCTTTGTTGAGTTCAAATACTTTTTGGAAGAGTTTTGATCTTCTTTTCATCAACTTAATATAATAATAAAGTCATAAATGATTTAATATCAAAATTTTCTTTATATCGCCTATAAAAAGATAATAACTTTTATATAATAAAGTTGAAATAATGATTCCATTGCTCCTACTTGTTGAATGTCAATGATATATATATATATATATGAGTAATTATATAGAGTATAGAGGAGTATATATAGTATATATATATGAGTTATATATATATATAGTATGATATAGAGTATATATATATATATGAGAAAGAGAGTAGAGAGTGCTATATATATATATATCAGAGGCAATTCCTACACTCGGGTTGCTCGGGCTTAGCCCGCGTTATCATTATAGAAACGATCGATTTTCTTCAAATTTCATAGTTACCGTAAAATTCTCTTATTTTTAGCGAAATTTGGCCATATATGAAAGAAAATATTACATAATAAATATTAAAGATAATTATGTGTAAGAATCGTAGCCATCCAATAATGCTATTTTCCAAAACGTGACGGCTCCGCTCATCCGAAATAGCAGAGTTAAAATTTTTTAGACAGTGTACACTATACACATTCGCGAATTTAATTTTTTTACAAGTTTTTTTTTCTAGGAATCTAATAAAACACTCGTTTTATTTAAAAAAAAAAAACCTAGAATAAACAATTATTTGCTCCTAATACGCATTTCAGATAACAAAAATTAATATTTAAATTCTAATACTTGAATAAAAAAATCTAACTTGAAATACTATAGTTAATCATAGAATTTAATTTGGAATTAAAGAAAACTTTTTTAATAAGCAATAACTAGTGAATATAATTTAGTGTTTATATATATATATATATATATATATATATATATATATATATATATATATATATATATATATATATATATATATATATATATATATATATATATATATATATATACTACTCTTCAAAATTAACTCACCACAAGGATACGTGGCGAAGGAAGGGTAGAAAAGGTTGAAGAACACGAAGACACTTTATTGGACAATGACAATAACATGGTGGATTCTTCCCCAGAACCGTAGGTTGATAGAGTGTGAGGCCAAGGTGCAGCCAAAGGGTCTCGCAGTAAGGTTTGAAGGTTCGGCGCTGTAAACACACAATGTTGGTACGTACGGTGATGTCCATGGGGGGTGTTGGGTCTGTTTCAATACCGTGTATTGTATGAGTTTCCTCTTGCACGGATGACTGCCTGACACCGTCCTGACATGCTCTCGATGAGTGGGCGAATGTCCTGACAGTGATTTGATCCCATACGTCGTGCAGTGCCTGTCGCAGGTCCGGGAGGGTCCGTGGAGGGGGTTGCAGCTGTCGGATCCGACGTTTCAGGATATCCCACAAATGTTCGATTGGGTTGAGGTCCGGACTATATGCTGGCCACTCCAACGCCGTAATTTGAACCGTCCTAAGGTAGTCGTTCACACATTGGGCCTTGTGTGGTCTTGCATTGTCATGCATTAGGATGAAAGAGTCACCGATGTAGGGGGCATATGGCACGACATATGGTTCGAGGATGTCTGTGATATACCTTACGGCTGTAAGAGTGCCTCCATCGAAGATGTGCAACTCCGTAGGCCCCGATAAAGAGATGCCTCCCCAGACCATAACCGACCCACCTCCAAACGGCGGCACCTGCAGCACATTGCATTGCGCGAACCTCTCCGTCGGTCGTCGGTATACTCTAGCACGCCTGTCCGAGGCGTACAGAGACACTCTCGACTCGTCCGTAAAGAGCACCTTTGCCCAATCGTCGACCGTCCAATGGATGTGTTCTCGGGCAAATGCCAGTCGCGCCCTTCGATGTGCCGTGGTGTGCGGTGGACCTATGGCAGGCCTCCGGGGCCGGTAATTATGTTCCGCAAGGCGTCGACGCACTGTATTGTCACTCACCCTGGTGCCGTGTACCTCCGCCAGCTGTATCTGCAGATGTCGTGCCGTTGTGTGGCGCTCTCGTAATGCACGCAGACGTATAAATCGGTCTTCCACGGGTGTCGTGGCCCTGGGCCTACCTTGTCCTCGCCGGCGATCATGTGTCAGGGTTTCCTGGTACCGTTGGACCACCCGTGCAATCGTTGTGTGCGCTACACCGAACCGTCGACCAAGTGCCCGGTACCCGTGTCCTTCGGCGTGGAGTGTTGTTATCTGCACGCACTGATCTCTTGACAGTTGACGCATTATCCTCTCCATGTTTATCGGAGTCGCTTCGTACGTGAATGATCCCTCGCTCGATTATACCCCCGACATAACCTACCCCCACCTCTCCCAGGTCTAGTTACGTGGTTTATGTTTTCCTAAATTTATCGCGGTGACGGCCCTAATACTGCAACGAATTCTCTGCGGGGTGGTCACATAGTTACATTTTTTGACGATTAGTATATATATATATATATATATATATATTTTTGTAAAGAAATATATATATATATATATATATATATATATATATATATATATATATATATATATATATATATATGTGTGTTTGTTTATTTATATTTATTTATATATATATATATATATATATATATATATATATATATATATATATATATATATATATATATATATATATATATATATATATATATATATATATATATATATATATATATATATATATATATATATATATATATATATATATATATATATATATATATATATATATATATATATATATATATATATTACACTATTACGAGCAACACTTTTTTATATATCCCTCTGTGAGGGGAGAAAGAATTTCCACAGCGTATGTTCTGGGTGTTGTAAAGGCAACAAAAAGGACAATGGTAGGTGGGTTGGGTACCCACCGAAACTTATCATTAACCTAAAAATGATTATATTTCCCTCGGACCTGGTCGTATGAAACGTTCGGTACACGAATGTTAGAGAAATAAATGGCGAGGAGAAGAGTAGAGAGAGGTGATGGATGTACTTTATTTAAATGGGGAAATATTATTAATTTGCTGGGCCTGAGAGAAAGGTAAAAGGAAACGATGAATAAGAGTGATTTGGGGGAAAATGTGTGTGTTGGTGTGGATAGGAATAAGAGGAGGAGAGAAGGAGTTGCAATTTTGATGAGTTTCCTGTGGCACAGAGTTATGGTGAATTTTGATGGTATGCCTACTAGAATACTAATGGCTAAATTAAAGTTTGAGAAAGTCAAGGTATGCATGGTTGTAACATATGGTCCGTCCGAGAGTGATATTGAGGAGAGTGAGACTTTCTGGACTAATCTGACTGATGTTTTTGACGAGGTTAAAAGGAACTTTAGATTGAATGTGTTAAGTGACCTGGAAGGATGAATAGGTGATCGAAAAAGGGGTGGTATAAAAGGTGCCTTTGAGGTTAAGGGAGAAAATGAGAATAGTAGGAAGGTGATTAATTTTTCTGAGTAGAGAGGTATGTTTGAAAGTGATACTCTCTTCAAAGAGTATCCTTAAGTAGGTATACGAGAGTTAGTGAAGGTAAAAGATGGTTTCAAATTGCAAAGTATGAGTGTTGAAGTATGTGATAGATGCAAAATCAGAGAGGGTATTAGGAATGAGAATATCCGATCATTACTTTGTTTTATGTAAAATTATGTTAGTGGGGGCATAAATGGAGAAGAAAGAGATAAGGAAGTAAATGCTGAGGATTAAGAGTGAACAAAGCAATAAGGTAAAGCCTGTGAAAGCACTTGCAAAGAAATAAGTTGAATGTGAAAAAGATGAAACTGAACAAATTTTGACGCAAATGAAGGAAGCTTTTGATAGTAGTGCAAAAGAAGTATGCGGGTGTGCTAAAGTAAGAAACAAATGTTAATAATGAATGGGGGAATGAAAAGGTGATTCAAACCGTTAAAAGTTGAATGTGCTAAAATCCACTGATGAGTCTTCGAAAGAAAGGCTTATGGAAATATATAGAAGGAAAAAGAAGACTAAAAGTTGCATATGTAGGAGGAAAAGGAGTTAATGAACAGTTTTGGAAGAAGAATGAATAGAGACTGACAAGGAAATGGGAAGCTATTCTGGAAGGAAATTAATGATATGTGGTGTTGGTGATGGACTTTTGAATGAAATCAAAAGTATGCATGTCAATAGTGAAACATGTGTAAGGAAGAATAAAGAGAGTGGAGAGCGAATGTTTTAATATTAATAGTGAAGTGAGACAAGGTTTTGTTATGTCTTCATGACAATTAACTTTGTATATAAATGGAATTAATTAAAGAATTAAAGATAAGTTTGGCATGGGAGGATGATAAATTGATGGAGAATGGAAGAAAGTGGAAGTTGTCATGCAAATTGTACGCTGATGATTTTGTTTTGTATGGCGAATCTCTAGAAGATTGAGAGGATTGGAGGAGGAGATTTACAGGGTGTGTAAAAGGAGATGTTTGAAATAAATTTAGGTAAGAATAAGGTGATGGTGGTAGATGAGTGAGTCCACAGTGTGAGATGTGAATTGGATAGTGAGCAATTGGAACAAGCATGTAAGATAAAATATTTAGGCTATATGTTGGATAAAAAGAGAACGAACGATGCAGAGTGTGTAGTAGGGAAGTTGTTAGAAGTAGGAAAGTCGCTGGTGCTGTTAAATCATTAGTGAAAGGAAAAGGGACTACGTCTTGGGTGAGCTAAGGTTCTGCATGAATATATGTTCTTACGTGTTAATGTATAGCAGTGAAAGTATGGTATAGAATATGAGGTATAGATGTAAAATGTAGTCTGTTCAGTGACAGTGGATAGTCTTAGGCGTGTGAGAAAATTTGATAAAATGAAGAATGAACGCATTATGGAGTTGGGTGGTGTGGAGGAAGGCGAGAATGAGAGAATAAATGAGAATGTATTAAGGTGGTTTGACCATATGAAAATTATGGAGGATCGCCAGTTGGTTAAGCGGATGTATAGAGGTAAATGTGTTGGGAATTGACCAGGTGGGAAACTTGAAAGAGGTGGATTGAATTAGTAAAGGAATATATGATGGAAAGGAATGTGAATATGGTTAAAGTGAGAAGAAACGTGCATAATAGGAATGAATGGAGGAGTTTTGAGAGGGAGTTTGTTTGTGAGCCTGGCCCAAGGAATGACCTCCTAACATTGACGAGACAACACAGTAAAGGTTCGTAGCGGTGTTGTGAAGCCCTAAGGTGGATTTTTGTCTGCGACGGGCTCGCACTTAATTCAACATATGTTATGTTTTATTTAACTATATTGTATCCGTGCATGTTGCTCACCCTATCCACCCCTGTGGGGACTTGTAGGGAGGATAAAGTAAGAAAGAAAGAAAGAAAGAAGATACATATATTAGTGATATCGCAGATATTCGCATATGCTTAAGTTGAATTAAAAGATCCTAATCCATATTCACATTAGCGCGAAGCTGATGCGGAAGTGTTGATATGAACATTTTTGTCATGACATATCTTCAAATCAACAATCTTTTCTTTAATTTATTATTAATCTATACTTATGTTACAAAATAATGTGAAGGAATGTTTTTTCTCTTAAACTCGGACACAAAAATTTCATCCAAAAGTTGAATTTTTATTAATCGTTTTAATTAGTTTGTAGTTGCTCAACATTATTTAAGAAAGCTGAAAGAAAAATTTTAAGAGCAAAATTTGAATGCATCAAAAAGCATACCCATGAGGTACAACAGTACTTACATGTTAGATGTGAATGTGAGTTTTGCTTTGAATGATGGTTCAGACCTGAATATACATCAACAACATTTTAACTTGCAATGATTCGATCAACTTTGCAATTGCTATTGATGTTCTTAAACCATATGAAAAAGTATCTAAAAGTCTTAATGGTATCAATGCTTTCATTGCAGATAAAATGACAATTTTAAAATCAGTGCAGACATTGTTATTTACATCAAGGAAACTAATCGTGTTGTGTTCGCCTGGGTAAAGATAGGATGAAGTCGGCAAAGACTGAAATAAAGGCGAGGATTGCGAAGATAAAGAGAAGACAGGCTGAAGACAGAACGAAGACAATGCGAGGAATGTAAAGACAATGCGAGGATTGGGCTTTCACATCCTTATTTCGCCAAGTATTTGACTTATATTCGAAAGGTCTTAGTCCTTTCTTCGAGCAAAGACAGGACGAAGACAACTCAAAGACAAAGCAATGACATGATTAGGACTGGCCTATGTTCCCCTTTCTTCGCCTTCGCCCAGTCTTCTCCCTGATTACTCGACAACTGATGATCAAATAAGTAAAATCTCTAATGAATCAGAGTATATGCTTTATAATAGCTAGAAAATCTCCCAAGATAGTGCCTAAAGTATACTCAAAATAATTTATAAAAATATATTTGAAAAATAAATCTTTTCAATAGAAATGAAAGTCTATTTTATTAAAAGATTAAATGAAAAAGGAGAGAAAATATTTAAAATTTTATTCTTGTAAAACTTACCCTCACTGAAATTTGTGAAAAAAAAAAAAAATACATTTTTCGTTACTTGAATGAAAAGATTTAAAGATTAAATATGATCTACACGTGTCATATATATATATATATATATATATATATATATATATATATATATATATATATATATATATATATATATATATATATATATATATATATATATATATATATATATATATATATATAAATATATATTTATGTCATATGAAAATATTTATATATTTAATAAAGATTATATATATATATATATATATATATATATATATATATATATATATATATATATATATATATATATATATATATATATATATATATATATATGATCTGGACGTTTCCTGGGAAAGTCGCATTAATATTGGAAGGAATGAGAAGAAAACAGAAGAAAAAGGCCGAGGAAATAGGAGGAGATTAAAAATTCAGAAGAAGTGTTCACCATCTGATAAGGAAAAACATCTTACCATCTTAAAGAGGAATGAATTGGGAATGGATCAAGTATGCTTGAAGCAATGAAAATGGAAAAATAACATCTTGCATTTAATAGAAAACAAATTTTTTTTTGTTGAAATAATTACGAAATTAATAACTACAAAATTATAACATATGGTGTGATGCATCAAAATGTAACAAATTAGTTCTTTTGGAAAACAGCTGCTTTATTTTCGATGTAAATTATTGTATGAAGATGGATATTCGGCACGGCCAGTTCTTATGAAGATTTTCTTCGCAGAATTCTAGGGCGACAGGGCTAGCAACCCGGCCCTTTACTTACTTGCTTGAACTACTCCAGGACCAGCATCGAAGGCTTATGCGCTTAGAAGCACGATCTTCTAGAGAGCTCTGGGAAGGAGTTTCGAGGGGAAATGGAAGAAGATGCTAGGTCCACTGAAAGGGTGAATGAAACCCTACCTTAGAGTATATAACTCAAGGACTGGCATCGGAAACCATTGCGCCGAGAAATATTTTTCTAGAGTGCTCTGAGATCAAGTGTTTCGATGCCAGAAAGAGGAAGATGCTGGTCTAACTGACAGGGCAAAACCCTATCTGGGAGATGGTAGACATAGACATAGACATAGACATATATATATATATATATATATATATATATATATATATATATATATATATATATATATATATATATATATATATATATATATATATATATATATATATATATATATATTTTCACCCACTTTTTCTCCTCAAGACTGGGGTAAGGTGTGCAACATGCGCCGTGGACGCAGAAAAGTAGTAGAAGAATATGACGCAAGTCGAAAAGAAAATCGAGCCTTACGCCCCTTTATACCTTTTAGTGAGAAATCGTCGCAGTCAGAAAATAAACCCTAGAGATTCACTTCACAGGACCGCGACGGACCCTTACTACGGCATCTCGTCAATGTAGGGTTCATCCCTTGACCCAGTTGGGCCACAACCAAAACCCCACACAAAACCACGCCATTCATTCCTATTATGCAACCTTTCTTCTCGCCTCTGCCAAACTCACATTTCTCTCCTCCAGATGTTCCTTTACTGACTCAATTCACTTTCCCTTCGGTTTCCCAGCCGGTCGATTCACAGCATACTCACTTTATATATCAGCTTAACCAGCCAACTATCATAGAACCTTTTCATATGACCAAACCATCTCAACGTACTTTCATTTATTTTCTCATTTACCCTTTTCTTCACATCGCACAACTCTCCAATACATTTCTGATTTTATAAATTTTTCTCACACCTAACACGTCCCAAAGATTGTCCATCTGAACACATTGTACTTTAGATCTATACCTTTTATTCCAGACCATAGTCTCACTACTATACATTAACACAGGTAACTACATACCCTCACGTAAAACTAGCGCACTTAAAACTTGCTCCCTTTACATCCACCAAGGATTTCATTGCACCGTTATATATATATATATATATATATATATATATTATATATATATATATATATATATATATATATATAAAAATAAAGATATAGTTATATATATATATATATATATATATATATATATATATATATATATATATATATATATATATATATATATATATATATATATATATATATTGTATAACCCCAGAAGAGAAAAGGCCACCAGGGGTCTAAGTAAATCCACCTGGTTTCTGAAAACCCAGTCCCAGATCAAGACTGAAGGACGATCATGACTTGAAATCCG
>JABUQX010083551.1:27500-32500 GCA_015478945.1 Trachelipus rathkii | reverse complement strand
ATATTATTATTGGTTATTATTAGTTATTGTTATTATTATATACATATATATATATTATTATACATAGAGTTATTGATATTATTATTATTTATTATTATTATATTATTATTATTATTATTATTATTACATATTATTACATATTATTATACATATTATTACATATTATATATTAATATTATATACATATTACATATATATATATATATATATATATATATATATATATATATATATATATATATATATATATATATATATATATATATTATGGTAGATTGGTTCGTATGGCAGATTGATTCTTAAACCAACTAAATCCTCAAATGCAAATTCAAATACGAAGGATTTCGTGAGCGAAAAAAGATATTTATTCTTGGATGGTTTTGTGAGCAACAAGTCTTCAAAGGAAGTTCAAGTAGTTCTTAAATTGGATTTTGTCAGAAAGTTGTCATCGTTAAAGTGTATTGTGATCAGAAAGTGTTATCGTTGCTGCGAAGAGGTTTTAGTGGTAACCATCCTAGAAGTTTCGTGTCCCGTGAAAATCGGGTAAGTTATGTTGAATTGCGTATATTTAAAATTATAACTTGTGTATAGTAAATTTCTATGATAGTAAAAGATTTGATACTTTAAAGTTTAAAAGTTTAAAGAATGTAGATATCAGTGAAATTCAATTGTATTTTTCATCAGAATTTGTGGAAAGTTAGCATCGAAAATATAGAGTTGGATTTAAATATTAAAGTGTGTTAATTTGGATTATAGGAAATAATGTAGGTTTCGATAACGCATTTGAGAGCAATAAAAGAGGTTTAGAGTTGAAATTTAATACGGAGAATCTTTATATAAGTTAGGTTGCGTTAAGTTCAGAAAGTGAAATATTTAGGTGTGAGTAAAGTTTAGTAGGTACAATGTGTATTATGAATATAGGTTAGGTTGCGTTAACGAAATCTGCTAGTAAAATATGGTGTCTTGGTGAAGGTAGTTTTGATAAATCGAGTTGAAGTAATATTAGGTTCAGTGAGGTAAACTAACGATGGAATATATTTTAGAAGACAAAAAAATAGCTGATTTGAACCAACGGTGGAAATAGCGCTTAAAGATTCAAAATGCGTTAGTGGATTGGTGACAGAAATTAGAAGTAAGGTTCTGATTAACATTTTGGTATTACTAACGGGAGTGTGGGGGTTGTATAATATATCGAGTAATATATTTTGGCCGAGTAATGATGAAGCATAAATGGTTGCTTAAAATATATATATATAGAAAGTTTGGAAAAACGTAGGTTAGAAGCGAGGTCTATAGTTTATTATTATTATTATTATTATTATTATTATTATTATTATTATTATTATTATTATTATTTATTATTATTATTATTATTATTATTATTATTATTTTATTTTCATTACTGTACATATTAAAAGATATATATGTGTTAACCTGGTCCTATTCTGTTTTAAGGGCCTGGTGCGGAACCTGGTGCAGACCGGTTGGAGACCTGGTGCGGAGCGTGGTGCGGACCTGTTGTGGATCCGGTGCAAAGCTGGTGTGTGGATCCAGTGTTATTGGTGGAGGCGAGTGTAGCGGCTCCAGAGTTATTGGTGGAGCTCCGGCGGTGTGAACACCACTAAAGAAGAATTGGAGGGTGCCGATATAGCACTCCCTATAATAAAGAAGACTTGGAGGGTGCCGATATAGCACTCCCTATAATAAAGAAGACTTGGAGGGTGCCGATATAGCACTCCCTATAATAAAGAAGACTCGGAGGGTGCCGATATAGCACTCCCTATAATAAAGAAGGATTGGAGGGTGCCGATATAGCACTCCCTATAATAAAGAAGAATTGGAGGGTGCCGGTATAGCACTCCCTATAACACCGAAAATCTGAGGGTGCCGTCGTAGCACTCACTACTACCACGAGGAGCATCAGGGTAGTTGCGGAGCACTTTCAGTGGACTGGTCATTGTGGTTGGAAGATTAGAGGTCTGCACTAACTGGATACTAATAAAGTTACGTCTGGTAAAGTTGCCTTTGTAAAGTATCTCTATAAAGTAAACTCCCTATATAAAGAAAATTGGAGGGTGCCGATATAGCACTCCCTATAATAAACGAAGGACTTGGAGGGTGCCGATACTAGCACTCCTATAATAAAGAGACTCGGAGGGTGGCCAATGTAGCACTCCTAATAATAAAGACGGATTGGAGGGATGCCCGAATATGCACTCTAATAATAAGAAGAATTGGAGGTGCAGGTATAGCACGCCTATAACAAAACACGAAAATCTGAGGGTGCCGTCGTAGCATTCACTACTACCACGAGGGCATCAGGGGTAGTTGCGAGCACTTTCATGGACTGGTTCATTGTTGGTTTGGAAGATTAGAGTCTGACTAACTGGATACTAATAAGTTACGTCCTGGTAATAAGTTGCCCCTTTTGTAAAGTATCTCTTAAAGTAGTGGTATGGACAATATATAAATTGGAGAAACATTATACTGTTGTACAGTTCACTATAAAAAAAACTTGATACTTGTTTGGGACCTTGGTGTCCTAGTGTAGATAAGCATACGATAATGTGCATATTTATATTATTGAATTACGTTAATATAGTAATAATAATTTGGGGATACATATATTATTAGGTTAGCTAGATAGTTAGGACGAGGGGTGTGTACTTTATATATATTTTATCAGTATTTCTTTGTTTAATATATAATGAAAAATATTTAATCTTTGGTGTTTCTTTCTCTGAAACCGCCTGTTAGAGACGTGAAACCTTGGCCTTGGCTCAATAAACCCTCCGTCAGCACGTAGTTGGTGAGCCGGCAACAATATATATTATATATTATATTATTATATATATAATATACTATATATATATATTATAATAATATATATATATATATAATATATATATAATATATATATATTATAATATAATCTATATATATATAATATATATATATATAATATAATATATATATATATATATTATTATATATATATATATATATATATATATATATTATATATATATATATATATAATATATATATATATATATATATATAATATATATATATATATATATATATATATACAGATATATTATATATATATATATATATATATATATAAATAATTAGCTTAAAGAGTTTATATTGTTAACGCTTAATAAGACATTAAATACGAAATTTCAACATGTTTCTGATAAGCGTTTGTATGTAACACATTGTGAACTGTAAGACAAATTTATATTAGTTAAACTAAAGATAATTGTAAATATATTGGTGTTGGTTATTATTAACTATATTTAATTGCAAGCAAATTAAAAGTCATTTCATATTTCAGTGTTTCTTTATGGAAAGTTGGCTACGAGAGAAATTCGTGATTGAACATAGAATCGAAAAACCATAAACGTAAATAACCCAATATTCTAAGAATTTTTTTTTAAATACCAAGTCATAACAAGTATTACATTGAAGAGTTGAAAAACATTACGAAGTTGAATAAGTGACTGATGATTTGGGAACTAATATTTATAAATTTGCATCAAATTTACCCTTGAAATTTCATTGGGGTTTGTGAAGGATTCTCGCCCTATTGAGTTTCCGTTTAAGTCAGTTATTTTTTGTTTAGATCATGTAGGACGATTTAAGAATGCACTCGTAAAAAATATATTGAATCTTTTCCATGGTCTGAGTATCGGAATAAGTTTCTTTATTTTGAGCTTTGGTGAGCTATTTAATGTATTGATCCTGGAATAATTTCGGTCATAAATTATAAATGGGGTATTTTCGATAATCCTGACTTTGAAATTTGAGGCTTCTCGAATAGGCTTTTAAATCTTTATGTGAATATATTCGAACAGCTGACCTCAGGATTGAATTATAATAAAACATCAAACAGATTAATATAACGTAAAACAATAACAAGAACTAAGGAAAGCAAATGAAACCAAATATATTTTAGTTTTTATTTGATAAAAAAATTTGGCGAAATTGAAAATATGTTGAACATAAGTAAAATAAGAAGAACGCAAACATATCGAAGAAATAATCAATATTAACGGTAAGCCAGTAATCTTAAATTATTAAGAACATAAGGACTATTAATGTAAAATCATCCATCGTTAATTTTATAAATCAATAATAAGAAAAAACAAAGCAATTAAATATAATAATAAGAAGAATTATATTCTATTAAATAAATTAATATATATTATTATAATTATAATATTTATATATATATTATTTTAATTAAAACACACTTTTACTCACTCGGATTCTATTTGTGCTTAGGCTTCTGAAGTTATTTTTTTGTTTTAGGCGCTATTAGATGAAATCAAATATACGCTACCACAGAATATTTTCATTTTCAATTCCTGCATGCCAGGCAAATCTCAATTCATTATTTTTTTACTGACTTATCACACCAGGGCGGTAACATTTTCTTATGAAAATCTTTAGTAAATTTTCATATTTCCTCTATTGGTTAATGTAAATTATAACGGTCTTTTTCTCTATGTAGTACTTATTCGTCTTCGATATCTCGGTTGCAATTCTACTTATATTGAGAAAAAGACTAGTTATAAGTACCAATTAGTCACATGGAAGGCATATGCAAAAGATGTTCGTAAACAAATAAAGCAATTAAACGACTAGGACGAAAATGAAAAACCTTGTGGTACCAAGGATCGAATTTGGTCAATGACAGCTAATTTATTCTCTGGTAGCCTGTATTGACTCAGCTAATTGTTCAAAACAAAAAAAAGGAGACACTAAATTGTTATAGATCCAATATAGTCCTTTGTAAAAGGTTTTTTCCTTTTGAAATTTGCTAATGGAAAATATTAAACAGGAACGTTTTCCAAATTAATAAACTTTATATCACCATATACACAAAATTCTACACTTATACCATAAAACATTTAAACTTTAAATCTAGTCTATACTATTATATTAAGTAATAAATCGGCATTACAAAATATTTTGGTAATATTTTTTAC
>JABUQX010083551.1:17500-22500 GCA_015478945.1 Trachelipus rathkii | reverse complement strand
GGTTAAATCAGAAGACAGAAGACTTCTTCACTCACAGCATAACAACAGAAAAAACATTGATTTCGATAAATTTTTCCCCGGATCCAATATTTTTTATGTAAGTTCCTTTTATTTTAAAAGGACAAACCTCTCCATTTATAACCCAAAATAAATGATATCGTTATGACTATAAATTCCCATTTTGAACATTTGAATTCCTTGATAAGTGAAAGCTAAAGTTTAAAATAAAACTTACTTAAGATTTAAATTGAAAACTTTTAACATACGATAATCAAATTTTAATATTCTGGGAAAGGGCGACGACACGAATTACGATTAATTTTAATCATATTAAATATAAAATCAAAAAATTACGAAATTAATTTGATTTGTTTTGACATTAAACAAAATTGTTATCCTGCAGAATCCTCCGATTCTTCCGATTCTGATTCAGATTCAACCAATATATTAAGAAATTTTGAACGCGCTACGGTTGCCGATTTCATTTTATGAAGCGATTGTGGAGTTGATACAGAAGTATCGATAGTTAAGGTTGAGGCAGGAATGGTTACCTGCGATGAAGATGGTAATGGAGCCAAAGTCATCAAGCCACTCGATAGAAACAGATACACATTCTTTAACGCAAAGATATAAGGTTGATTTCACTATGGTTACAACATTTAAACGGAATTAAAATATATATTCAATACCCAGAATAAAAAAATATGGCCATATACCCCACACCTCTTATTTGTCCTCCAGGAGTACGCATACTTTGACCGACCATATTCAGGTCAATCACTTAATAAAATCGTAGCATATTGTATGATGCACAATACTTTCCAATCGTCGTTCCCTTCACAGACTTCTGATGAGCACAACATCTCCCACTCTCACTCTATTCTTCCACATCACTTGATAAAGACCTCTGCCGATTTCTCTCAAACTTAAGAGATATTCTGAGTACTATTGACTACGAAAGTTTTCGAAGATCTATGCCAATTTTTTGAGAGATTGAATGAGTTTTTCTCTTGAAGGTGAATCGGCATGAGTGGGATTATTCAAAACGATGCTTTACTCGCCAAAGGTTTTAAAAAGCAGTTTGGCGTTAGAAGCACTATATCTTTGTTAGAAGAGGTATATGTTAAAGGTCTTGAATTGATTGCATCTGAAATGTCTGCCAATACGGTTATAAATTTGAAATATTCCATGTTTTTAAGCCCAACTCTCTTGTAAAGACAATTTTTGACGGTCCGAATAGATCTTTCTCACTTATTTCCCATCCAAGGGCTATACAAGAAAGTTCAAATGTGTTCAATTTAATTTATTTGCAAAACATTCGGAACCCAGCTTGTTCGAGAGCATCCGCATTTCTATTGAAAGATCGAGCATTGTCGCTATATAAGAAATTTGGGCTCCAAATCTACCGACAAATCGTTGAAAGGATTGTAAGAATGTTTTGGCAGATATATCTGTAATTAAATCCAGATAAACACATCGAATGTTAAGGAAAGTGTATAAAAGAATGCACATTTTTGTGGTTAAGTTGATCCTTTGATTTTTATGAAAAGGGGCTTTGTATAATCAACTCCAACACTTGTGAAAGACCGATTAAAATTGACTTGAGCCTTTGTGAAGTTGGTGAACCTCGGGATATTGATAAGAAAACTTACTAAACTTAGTAAAGATTACGCATTCTTGCAGTAATTTTCTTATTGTATGTCGAGCTGACGTAATCAAGTAGTCCTATAATCGAATGCATGTCAGAGTAACTTGAATTCCGAAATGCTTACAAGCAACATGAACATCTCTGACGATGAGTTTGGGAAAATGATGAGACTTACCAAGGACTACAGGATTTACTATCTCGAAACTATAATAATTGGTTCGAGGTAGCCGACCTTTGCTTCTTATATGGCCTGAGTCGTCTAAAAAAAAGTTCAAAAGAGAAATCAGAACAGGAAGACTTTCAGAAATTATGTTTGATCTGACATTATTCAAAAAACGAGGTTCATCAGAAAAGGATTCTCGTTGCATGATTTTCAACAAAAATTGTCGAGCTTTTCTATCACACTCTATTGAATTGAGAGTTGACATGCCGAATTTGAAGAGCAATGCACATGTTTTCAACAATGTTGATAGAGCAGAATATTTTGAAATGTCTATGATAGGAGTGGTAAAGGCCTGTATGACATTGATTGTTGATGAAAGAACTTCCGGTTCTCCCTTTGAATGTGCTATGTGCTTTTACGATTAATAATTTTAAATTTTAAAACATTTTAAATTTCATTTTGCAGATATGCAAAAACTAATTTTGAAAATTTGTCTTTCTAAATCATAAAATTCAAATTTAAAATTGTTTTTTGCATATTTGCACAATGAATTTTAAAATGCTTAAAATTCTTATTGTAAAAGCACATAGTTTATTGAATTTTTATATCCTGAATTTGAGTTTTTAAATTAATATATATATATATATAATATATATACATATTATTATATATAATATATAATATATATATATATATATATATATATAATATTATATATATATATATATAAATAGTATATAATATATATATATATATATATATATATATATATATATATATATATATATATATATATATATATATATAATATATATATATATATACACTATATATATATAATATTATATATATATATATAATATATATATTAATATATATATATATATATATATATTTATATATATTATATATATAAATATTAATTATAATAATTTATATATATATATATATATATATATAATATAATACTTACTTCTGGACCCTCGCCCACCTCAAATTGGAGGGCCACACGCTGTCCAGGAAGCGGCCACCGCTTCTTGGGGTTTCCACAGGCGCGAGAAGGGAAGATATGAGAAGGCTGCACGGGGGGCGTCAGGGCGGAGCCACCCCAAAAGGAAGGTGCTCATATTATGTCCTGGGGAATGTGATATTCTGGCTGCAGGTGGGTAGGTAACATTGTCTAGTTTGAATCTATATTAATATTGTGAAGAGTTTTGGGTGGTGACATGATCTGCTCCGGGGCGAGATCAATTTGGCCTCTTCTGGACAGTTTTTTTTCTATTGGGGAAATTTTTGGGCGAGGGGGAGTTTAGAGTAAATTGTTATTGCGGACGGTTTTTATAGGTACGCGTTAGTTAGTTGTGTATGTGTAAGCCATGACCTATTCTGAGGGGAAGGGTCCAATAATGATAGATGTCATTATAAAGTTTGGCTGGTGAGGAGGGGTGGGATTTTAGTCTGTGTCGGGGAGGTGTTGGAGAATATTTGGTAACATGGGTGGGTTGGATTTAGTTTTCTGAAAATTGAGTCCCCACTATCTCCAGGTGGGTGGAGATAGGAAGAATGTAATTCTCGTCATGTAAATGTTGGATGGGGGTAGTTTTAGTGCATCAGTGATACTTCTAAAGGCGGTTGTTTGTGTGATTTTGTAATTTTTTAGAGTGAGATTTGACAGTGCTGGGAACCATGGCGGGGAAGCATAGTTTATATTTGTTCTGAGAAGTTGTTTTATAAGTGTGGTAAGGGGTGTGTTTCCTGTCGCTTAAGTTATGTTGGGAAAAGGTTCGGAGGGTGTTTAGTTTTCGTTTTGTTGATGAGGTGATTTGGTCGATGTGGGGGGAGAACGTCATGTGTGTGTCATAGGTAAGTTCCTAATATTTTTTGGGTTTTTGGTTTAGAGGGAGGGGATTATTGTTCAGGAAAACTATTGGGTTGGAGTGAAGATTTGTGGCGGTCATGGCTTAGGAGGGTGATAGAGGATTTGAGGGGAAGGCGATCATTTGTTTGAGAGTAACCAAGATTCTAATTGTTGTAAATATTCATGGTTGTGATAAGTGGCTATATTTACATCTGAATATTGGGAAATGAGGCTGATATTATCTGTTTATATAGTAAGTTAGGTGGATTGGTGGGTAGGGATCTGCAGGTCTGCTGTGAAAAGATTGAAGAGGAATGGAGAGAGAATGGAGCCGTGTGGGATGCCGTTTTGTAATTTATTAGAGTGGTGAGAGGTTTTGTTCTTATGGAGAACCTGCAAAACGGTTTGTGAAGAATTAGAAAGCATTTTTATGTCGTTATTTTCTAGGGGGAATTGAAGGATTTTTTGAATAAGATTGAATTGTGGGGACCGTGTCAATGGCTTTGTTGATGTCGATTGCTGTGAGGATGGATCTTTAGGATGGGGATTTGTTGAAGCCATTGATGATGTGTTAGGTTGTGAGGAGGTAAGGGCTGTAGTAGTGACATTAGTTGCTCAAAAGCCATATTGGAAATCAGGGGAAGCGGTGATGAGGAGGGGAGATTTTGTTTAATGTTAGTTTCCAGCATTTTACTGATGGAGGAGAGGAGGGAAATTGGGCGGTAATGAGGAGGGGGAGTTGGGGTCTTTTTTTGGTTTGGAAATTGGGAGTATGAATGCTTGTTTCCAGATTGAGGGTATATAGTTAAGTTGCCAGGATTTGTTGAAGATTTCTGAGATAAGGAGGAACTGCCTTTTTCACCGAGGTGCTTTAGATGTAGGTTAGAGATTGATCTGGTCCGGTAGCCGGAAATTCTTTGAGAGTTTTGATGGTTCTAATATCCTTTCGTTGTAAAAGGGTGTGAGGAGTTGTGGTCTGAGGGGAGTTATCTGAGTTGTTTTTTTTGTTTTCCTGTTATTGGGGTGGGTTGGTTTGCGAGAGATGTTAGCATAATGTTTTGATAGGCAGTCTGATTGTTGTATTTTTGGGAAGGAGGGAGTGATCAGGTAATGAGGGGGAATTTCATTGGAGGAGGTGCAGAGGGGTTGTTTCGAGAGTTATTTAGTTTTTGATGACTTGCCAGATTTTCTTATAATCATGGCGTGAGATGTTGAGATTTGAAAGTATTCTGAACTTATTGGTGGCTGTTTGGTGGTTATTTGAGTGGTGATTTTGGGTATTGAGTTTGTTATTTGGTGTTGATCATTGGGGTATTATTGCGTCTAAGTTT
>JABUQX010083550.1:0-22306 GCA_015478945.1 Trachelipus rathkii | reverse complement strand
GATGTGATTTGTTTTCTGTGTGATTTCTGAGAAGTCTGATATTGAAGTTTGATTGTATGTGACTTTTTGTTAGAAGATTTTGCTTAGGTGTGTTGTATAATAAGTGAAATGGCCTTAAATTTAGAACTGATTAAGAGTTTAGGTTTATTGGTTGTTTATGAGGATCACATCCTTTCGGAGTTTTTTTTTTGTGTAAGTTATGTTTTGGTAGATGTTGAGCAGCTTGGAAAAGTGTCTTAGTTTACAATATTTTTTATTATTGTGTGGATTGATGATAGGGAACGGACGTAGTCAGAGAGTGGTTGTATTGAGTGGTAATAGTTTTTCTGGTTGAAATGTTCAGTAAGGTTTGCTGTGCAAATTAATATCGTTGTTTGAAGTTGTAAGAGGGACTAAAGTTTCTTGGTGGTGTGCTAATGTTTTCCTGATAAATAACGTACAAATTTCAATGTGTTATTTGTTTTTATATTAGTTTGTAGACTTATGTGCTGGGATTTTGTTTCTGATAAAATTGAGTATGAGTCTGTAAAGTTCAATGTGTTTCAGGTCATGACTATTGCTTAGGGTTGTAGTTTTATGATAAGGAATTGTAGAAAAGAGAGAATGAGACGTTATTAGTAGAATGTTGTTGTGTGGTGAGTGGGTGTTAAGGAAAGGTTTTCGTGGTATAGAATGAGAGAATAATATATTGTATAAGTATAATGGTGATTGGTGCATGTTGAAAGTTTTTTTTAGATATGGATAGGTTTCTGGTTTGGTAAGCGGATTCGATGTGAGTGGCGAGTGTGTTGGGAACTCGACCGGCTGGGAGACCAAGAGTAATCTTGATTGTGTGCATTGTGCCAGAAAACCGAATGTTGAAGGATGAGAATATGTGGAGTTTGTAGAGGCGAGTAAGATAAGTGATTATTAACAGTAAGTGTAATTGGCTTTTTGGATTGTGATTTGGGGGTGATGGTTGTTGGCCAACCTTGTTATACCTAAGGTTTTTTATTGATGACACCTTACTCATTGGACGATCTACCATAGTGAGTGCGTCCATCGCTTTATTTTGTTCCCATTGAAGCTTGGGTATTTTTCTGATCTCAATGAGCTCTTCACTGAATTAATTTGGTGACTGAGGGGCGGCTAATGCTGGTGCTTTCTTTCGACTTTGTCAATGTTCTTCTAGCTGCTTTCTGTCGCAAAAGCCATCTTGCACGATTAATCTTCGTGTTCGTGGTTTGGATAAGGAATAGATGAAGAAGAAATCAAAAGCATATATATTTTATATTTTTATATATATGTGTGTTTAATATATATTATATTATTTGTGTGTAATAATGTGTGTAGTAGGTTAGTGAGTTATAGTAGGGGGGGTAGTATTGGTATGCAAGTAGTTATAGTAGTTATATATATTTTATATGGTATTGTAATATTTTATGAGGGTTTATATATATATATTGTATTTGTGTTATTATTTTTTATATATATAATATATAAGGTTATATATATATATAACTACTTGGTCGGACCTTAAAGTATAGCCAATATACTTTATGCCTAATTTATGTTGTTGGTGTTATTGTACTTACATGTATAATTAAAACATCTTTAATATACATATTTGTTGATAATATATATTTTTTTGAGGTAATTTTTTTTTAAAAAATAAATAAGAATAATATAAAAAATTAAAAAAACATTTGTTTGCTAAATAAATAAATTAACAATATTAAAGTTTAAAATATAGTATACGTGGTTTTTTTGTTCAACATTAGAATCGCGCGCTTATTCTTTGGTGTATATTTATATGTTTTATAGTATGTATATATATTATGATTAAGATATACTTATCATAATTATTTTAACTTCTTCTATATGTAGAATTTTTAACCTTTCTATTTTATGATGATTATTATGTTGTTGAGGGTAGCAGAGGCATTGGTTATGATATTTTATTTATATGTACTACTTGCTCTTATTATTTTAATTTTTTTGTTATGATTATTAATTTTATTTATTATATATTCTTTTTATTTTTTGTTAGATTGTGATCATTCTTAGTGTTTCTTATTTTTTTTTCTTTACTACCACTAACTAATTTGGTATCTTTGATAGTTTTCTTCAGTGACTTTTTATTTATTTTATATCTTCTATTTATTTTATTTTTTATTTGTCATTAGATATACCTGTTTTATCTTTGTAGTTCATATATTTATATTATTGTATTTTATTAATAGTATTAGTATTTTAGTAAGTTATAGTTATTATATTTTATTTTATGATTTATATTATTTAGTATATATATTATTATATATATATATTTTTTTTTTATTTTTTTTGTTTTTATTGATTCTTTGTCTTCTTACATTATTTTACATTTTATTTTTTATATATTATATTATTATTATTTTATTATTTATTTATTATTTATTATTTTTGTGTATAGTTATATTTATATTTAGTATTATATATTTTATTATTTATTATATTTTTATAGTGTTATTTAATATTAATTTTTTATTAGGTTATTTATTAGTAGTATTGTATTTTAATCTTCTATACATAAATTCCAAGGAATGGCTTTTGCTGTTTGCCTGTGCATGTGTGTTTGTGATGTCCATGGCATCTTCTTCTTCTGCCCCTGAAACTTCTTATACCCTTATTTTAAGTAGAATCTCTAGAAAAGTCTATTTCTCTCGCGTCGAATTGGTGTTTCGGACGCCATTTCTTCTTAGTTAATACTACTCCTCAGTATGTGTTTTCTACCCTTTTCAATAAACTTGGAAGCTATTCTTTCTTCTCATTAGCTATCATAATAACTTCTGTTACTCCTCAGATGCTCCCAGAAGTTCGCTCTTTCTTAGCCATTAGTATTACGCAACGCTTTGTTCCAATTATTTAAAAGCAATGTAATAGACCGTGTGGTTTATCACCTCTATGCCTTTATGACCATAAGTGAAGTAAAATTCTGTCAATAATCCTCTGATCTTTGCGCTCGTTGTATATTAGATTTTTGTGGATATCTGAAAAAATGTGATATATTTTTTTCTTCTATAAAACTGGTAGGTGTATATTAAGTTGCTCTTTTTATATTGTCTTGCTTTTACCCTGTAATTTTAGTTTGTATTGAGATCTTTACGACTACATATTATTACCCTGGTTGCCCAATTGAGGTTTTTTGATTGTAGATTGCTTTTTTTTTTGAAAAGATGCGTATAATCAATTTTTTCTGTATTCGTGACAGGAGATTGATATTTTGCCACTGGTGAGGGTACTAATATTTTAATTTAATTAGTTATTGTTTATATAATGTACATTTTTAGTGCATACATGCTAACCTAACAATAATATTGGTCAACCTAATAAACTTGCCTCTGTTTGCTACAGCAATTTCCATTTATAATCTTTAATATTTTTATAATGCCACGAAACACTTAACTCCCCCACCACTGTTCCGCGCCTTTCTGATACGCATGCATTAACAATGCTGGCCTGGCTGTTAGGTTCATTCTATCTATTGTTTGAATTCTAACCCTCCTCTAACTATTCGGTTGGGTTAGCATCTGTTTGTTTATTTGTTTTATATTATATTATTTTATTTATGTTTTAATCTTTTAAATTATTCTATTCGTTTTGAAGTGGTCTATTTATTCGGTTCCGGTAGATAATTGGTTGGTATTTTGTATCGTCACGGCTCCCCAACTTCATCAGTTTTAAAGACTAGAATAACTGTGTAGTTGTATTGTTTTTTTTTTTCCCATAGATCGGCTAAAAGACATGTGTTAAACCTACTTATGAAAGATTTATTAATTGAATGCTTTTGTTTCTTGTGGCGTCAAACCTACCTCTTGCATATTATTAATTAACACCATGGTGAAATATGTGAGATCATTTCTTTTAAAGCTTGATTCGAGTTTATGGAATAGAGCTTTTATTTCTATAGTATCACATAATCGGATTTTGAATTATGTTAGAGTATTGATGGAAGTACTAAAGAATCTTTTTTAATAACCCATGAAAAGGGCGATAATAATGATATTTTATCAAGTGCAAAATTAAAATTAAAGTTTTTATTTATCAATGAATAAGCCAAAAAAAGTGATTCTGATATTGCTAGCCTGAACAAAGTCGTGATTAGCCTTTTTCTTACATACAATGTGATAAAATTTCCTTGTAAAAGTGTCCTTATTCAATATTGCAATCGTTTTATGAATCATTTCCACACCACTGCAATTTTCAATAGCCATTGTAGATACTTCTCCAGCCTCACCTTCTTTATTTCCCAACTATCGTCCACTTTATATATTTTTTTGTAATCAGTTTGATACCTAATTCCTCTAATATATCTTAACCATTTCTCTTCTCCTTTCTTTTTCCTTTGGTAGCCACATATTTATCAGAGGGAACTCTTATGATCGATTTTTCTTCTTAGCTTTCTTGCTGTCAATTTAAGAATACAATCTGAAACTTTCTTTTAGCGACTTTTTGGATATTTTTCACATATTGCATTTTAGAATTTTAAAATGATCTTTGCATTTACATGCTTGTCATATAATTTCAGTATCGACTTTATGTTGGGCGTTTTCTTGAATAAATATGTGAGATGTTTAATTTGTACTGGCACCAATAAAATCTGATGCATAAATCAGTTTCTAGTCTTTAATAACTGATTGATATATGACGCAGATTGATGGCACTTATTTTTAGCCTATATATATTATGATAGGTGGATATAAATCTAATACTAATTATTACATTTATTAACTATATAATATTACAAATTATAAATCAATATAAACAAGATAATACACGTCTGAATTAACCGATACTAACGCTTCGATCATCAATGTATAAAAGTGTATTAATACTTAATTACAATCATTGGCATAATTTTAGTTATTTGCTTTATTTGTGCGTTATCAGAAAGGCGCAAACATTGGTGGGAGGTTAAATATTTAGGTGCATTTATTGTTGAATAATAATATTAATAGATTTATATATAATGGAAAAAATTGGTACATAAATTAGCAATAGAACAAGTTTTATCAAGGTTTACAAAATAATTTTATGTTGTTACATGTTATGTCACTATAAAATGTACTATGTTATTTCGTTCTTATTACGAGTTAGAATATTAGTACCCATAAATGGCAACTATTATAATTCTCTTTCATGTTTTATCAGAAATATTGTTACATCTATTATAAATACTATGACAGACATCAAGCTGCTTGGCACCGCATATAGATTGTTGTATCACTTCTCAAATTTTGAAGGTTTTTTTTATAGTCATTACATATCAAAAGCAACTTCCGCACTTATTTATCGTTTGGAAAATATAATAATTATATCATCTTTTTCGTTCCACCCTAGTTGTTTTATTTATTATACTATATATTTATATATTTTATTATTTATTATATTTTATATTATTTTTTTTTTTTTTTTTGTTTTTATGTATATGTGTTTTATATATATATTTTGTTATATTATTATCTTGTGGATTTATTTTTATTGAATAGTTTTCCTTTTTTTTATATATCTTTGATTATTATTTATATTATATTATATATATATTTTATTATGTATGAATTTATATATATATCATTCTTCTCCTCTTCTATTTCAGTTTTTGTTCCATCAATGCCATATTTTAATATATAGTTAATAGACAAATTTTTTCGTCGTATATTAGTAAGAAGAAAAGTTATGTTTTATTAAACATTGATACAATGGTTCTTTAAAAATCAGAATTTGCTTAGTTTTGGGCTGTGTAATTACCTATAAATATTAGTGATAATCTCGTCACATGACAGAGAATCCACCTCTAGAGCTTCATGGACCCCAGACGGACTTCTCTTCTACTATGGTAAATCGTCAATTTAATAGTGTTCATCTCCTTGGGTCCATGTGTGGGCCATCAACCCTCGTTCCACTCTCTTCCTGTTCTATTTCATTTGGCACTCTTGCTAATACTCTTCTCCTCGTGACGCGAAACCTCACTCATTTTCTCTCCTTCAATCATTCGTTTACTGACTCTAATCCACTTTTCTCTCCGTCTCCCAGACTACGGTTCCGGTTCCCAATCATCAGCTCGACCACTTATTACATCTCGTCCTAATCCAACCGACTATCATTCATCCTTGTCACATGACCAAACCATCTCAATCGATACTTTCTATTTTAATTTCTTTTCCAGTTGTTCTATAGTAGCTGTTGCATACTCAATATCATTCCATCTCTTATTGCTTTTTTTTATTACGTTCATTCCTTATCTTTAATCATAATATCCTTTTATATATAAATACACGACATATAATAATTTGTCCATTATTTTTCTGAATCACATTGTGGAACTTTTAGAGTGGGATGTGTTCGGTAGTGTATCGTATTCTTTTATGTCCTAAAGACTTCATTAGGTCTCACTTACTTCATTTAACGAATAGACACATTGTTATATGCATACATACTCCCATGGTATAGACCCTTTAAGCAACACTGCAAGATCTTTAGGTCCTCTGTTGCTATTCATTCTCGATACGATGTTTAATATTATGTTGCTGACCAGTTTCTCATCGCTTTTCGGATCTTCCAGTTGTTCTCAGCGGAGACTTTCCTTAGATCTGATCATCTCTTGGCATGTCTTCCTGTTTCTGCCTGTTTTCTTCATTCTCGAACATTTGATATACCGCTAAATTGTATTTGAATTTAAGCTTCAGACAGCTTGTTCAGTCTGGTGCTCAGCATCTAACTTAGTTACTTAGATGATCAGAATATTTTGTCTTAACCATTTAACTTCTTTACTCTTATCCGACGTTTTTTACTTTCAAGCCCACTCCTTTTACACACCCTTGCAACAAATTCTTCTCTACCAATCCTCTCAAACTAACTTATTTCAGATTCGCCACACATATAATCCTAAATCATCCGTGCAGTATAATAAGTTTAGGCACCCTTCCAGCTCATCTCCTAATTCTCCATCATTCTTAACTTACCATTTTCTGGCCATCACCTCACACTTCTTTTAATAAGTTATAATATACATCCATTATACTAATAATATGAATAATCCTAAGGAGACATATACATCATACCTTCTTTGTCTACTCTTCTGCTATTAATAATTATAACCATTATCCCATTGACACCATTTTATTCTTACACACGTATGTTTTCAATTATTCTGTTGTTCATTTACATTACTTTTGATTCTCAAAACTCACTTACATTCATCTCAGCTTCACTAAGCACCTGCCTATAAATTCTATCCTCTTTCCATGTATCTCTTTATTTCTATTTATCTCAGCGTGATTGCAAATCCTATAGAGAACCTATGAATACCATATTTATTCTTTCTTCTCCCTCATTTTTTTCTCATCTATTTTTTTTTTGTTTTCATATCTTGCAAATGATTTTGTATCCATCACATCCTCTAGCCACTTCTCTTATTTTTTATACGATCATCTCTTTTCTGTTCACCAGTGATTGTGTTCAGTCCTTTCGATGTTTCACTCGACGCATCTCTTTTCTGTACTATCAACTTTTTTGTGTATTTTTTTAATTACTAGTCTATTTATATATTTACTCTTATTTTCTTCTCTTTTTAGCATTATTTTTTGTTTACTTATTTTTTATTCATAAAACTTTATTTTTCTTTTACACCTATTTATTATTTTCTTATTATTCTTTATGTTTTTCCCTTTTTCTCTTCCTTATTTTATATAAGTTAATTTTTTTTTTGTACTATTAACCTGCTCTCTCTCCTAAATCCCTTGGGATACTTATTACCTCTTCTTATAAATCGACTTTTATTACTGAACTGATACTTCCAAAGTCCATAGTCCATCACCATCTCGCCTCATTATCGTGTTCTTTGTTGATATTCTATTGGACCAGTAATTTCACGTATACCGGATTTTACCATTTCTATCAACTTTTTCACCGTCTTACCCATTACCTCCTCCTATTCTAATAACCTACTATTATCCCTCAATTAATAGCCTATTCCTTGTCTTGCTGTCGATGCTGTGATGCTGAAATGCGCTCACACACATTTTCTACGTTGTAGTTGCATGTGCCTCTTCATTAAGCTGTGTATTGATGTTATTGGTGTGTCAGTATTCTCGAAGTGTATCTTTTTCCACACTCCTCCTCACACCTACTTCATCAGTACCAAAAGCACCATCCTTATTCATTATTCTAAGCAGATTCCCCTTATTCCATTCTTAACCTTTCGCGCTTCCTTCCAGAAGAGCTCTCCTATTCCCTTAAGTCCCCATTCATCCTCCTTCCAAACTGTTCATTGTTTTTTTCCTCTGACGTATGTCTTCTCCTACGTATACACCTTTAGTATTTCTTTTTCCTTTCCTTTATTGATAATTTCCATACGATTCTTTTTCTTTGTACTCTTCGATCTAGTTTTGCTTTTTTAGTGAGCATTTCAGAACCACGTTTTATCTTGTTTTCACTCGTTAACCCTCGTTGATTCATGCATCCTGCTTCTACTGATTCCATCTTCCATTCCCACTGTTATATCATTCCGTTACTTCCTGACATGTAGCACATCCACAACTTGCCTGTTTGTTTGTTTGGGCGGGACTGTATTCTTAATGCAATTGCTGTGCGCGTGCAGTGGTTGCCCCCGAGATGTTTAATTTTCGGTGATCAGTTACTGGTGTCCACATGTCAACCCGTTGTGTGACTAGCGACGACTGGCTTACATAAGTCGTAGGATAGTCGTTTAAGATCTTGACTCACTTATTTTAACTTCTCATCTCTTAATTTTAGTCCTACTTCTTTGCGATCATCCTTTCCTCTCCGATCCAGAGCCCCCACTAAATATTGTCTTAATTTATACATAGATTACAATGCATTAATCGATTCCGATTTTAATCCCATTTTCCTTAAACCCCAACTGACTTGGTTGTAACATTCCAACTAATACTCAACTTATTCTCCTTCTTCTTACCTAATCACTATAATTCAATCATACTTTTTCACTTCGACTTATACTTCTACCTACACCAACTCTAGTATATACTTATGGATACTCTTGTGTTTAAAGAAAGGTATTACTTATACACACATACCTCTTCTCTTCACAGAAATCAATCACCTTCCTACATTCTCATTTTCTCCCGCCACTCCAAAACCTTTAGTCCTTTTATTTTGCCTGTTATATCATCCTTTTTTAGCTGAAGCCATTTTCCTAATGTATAGTGTCCCCAAATTACTATCAATATTATTTTATGTTTGTATTATATATATATTATATTTGTTTTTTTATTATTTTAAGTATTGTAATGTACATATAACTGAGTTTTGTTATTATATATATGTGGGCTATATATTTAATATATCTAATATAGTTTATTGATATATTTATGTATATATATATTGTTAGTTTGTATTATATTTATTTAGTGTTTATAATTTTATTTTTTATTTATGTTTATATTTTTATTTTATATATATATATATTTTATATTTTTTATATATTTTAGTATTATTATTTATTTTTTTTATATTATTTATATATTTTTATTTATTTTTATATATTTTATTTATGTTATTATATTATTATATTTATAATTATATTATATTGATAGATTATATATTTATTCAGTAATTTCACTACTGATATATTTTTATTTATTTGATTTCCCTGTTGTTACTTTTTTCCTTTCTTGTGTTACATAGAATTCTTTCCAAATTGTTCCTTTATGGTTCTGACTCATGCTTTGTTCTTATTTTGGTGTATATAAATTATCTATTAAGCATTATTGCGCCTATTTACTCAGTTTATACATTAACTTATTGAAAATTTACTTTAGAAATTGTTCATCATCATGGGATGAATTTAAAAATCATTTTTTTTTAGTAATCAGCCTTTATACCCTTACCCATAGCCGTCCAAAACACTCCTTTTTTATTTTATACGTATTTTAGTCAAAACAATGTTTTTTATTTCTATACAAAAAGAATAATTATTAATAATTTTAATACTCTTTGTTTTTTTTTTTACAGTATATAATCAAAATAATAGTTACAATGATACTAATTGTATTCACAATAGGTCCTATTAGAGGGAATTGTAGAGTGTGAACTTGTTTTTCTTCTCAATCATTTTGAATTTTTCTTATTTTTTATTTATATGTCGTTCTCTTTCTGCAACCGTCAATTAAACTTTGCTTGTCCCTTCTCTTCTAATTTATTATCTTGTTAGGATTATTATTATCTTTTTTCAAACTCTATTTAATTCTTACTTCTTTTTTCTTTCTGTTTTCTCTTTGAGATGTTTCTTCATATCTCCTATGGGTAGAGCTCTTACATTTGTCACCATTTTTTGAGTGAATGAATCATTTGATGATATATCTTTTATGATGTATCTGCTTTTTGGTGTTTTAGCACGTTTTTATCGAGAAAACAGACCTCTTTTATTTTCTTTCAGATTTAAATATTAATTCAGATGCTTTTTTTTAGTGTTTTACATGAAAATAAGCACGATTTTATATTTAGTCTAATGCGATAATTTATCATTCAGTTTCCTAATCTTAATTAATTGCTAGTAATTCTGTATAGCATTGATTCCCAGGTACTTATAGAAGATAAAATTTAAAACTCAAGTTTCTCTTAGTAAGACAATCACCATCCAAAAATATTTGAATTATAATTTTTCAATGTCGTATTTATGAATTTTAGCTCACTGCTCAAGATAGTTTAGTTTAATTGTGCTTTTTTGCTTTTTCTCTAGCAACAGAATCTGTGATTTCCTTATTGGTGTACAATGCCTCTCTAGCATTAATCAAATCTGTATGTTTTTCCCTTGTTCTGGCTGATTTTAATATATTAGTTTTGTTAAAATGACGGTGCAAGGAAGATGAGCCTTGGAGACAGGTTTTTTACTTCGAGGAACATTCTTTCTTTAATATCTTTTGTCTTGTCTAACTGTTTGAATTTGCACAGTCTGGCATTTCAAGTTTTTGTCATGTATAATCTAATGCAAAAAGGCTGTAGTTTTGGTTTGTTACAGCATTTTAATTTAGTAGCATTTATTTCCTTTAATTAATTTAGACGGATTACATTGTAAATCTTGTGTATACAGTGAAATAACAAGGTTTCAGTTTGACGTTCATAACCACTGATCGTTTTTTAAAGTTGTTTTTTTTTTGTTTAAGTCATTTTTATAAAATAAATAATTATAAAGTATCCGTTCTTAATATCTGCATCATAAAAAATCCAATAATCACTTCGTCAAGCCTCAAAAAAAACATCCTCATAATTAATAGTACTACTCCACAAATAAAGAAAAAGATATAAACATGTATTATAGTCCACACATGGCAGTAGCAGTCTTGTTTTTTTGGTGTAAAACACATTGCCTTATTGATACTCATATTCACCTTAAATCGCGTTTATAGGATGGAACTTTGTGGATACAACCTCTGACGTATAGACCAGTAATAGTTTGTTTGAAGAATTAGTATTAATAGTGAACTAAAAATAGAAAGGAACTAGATAGAAGTAGATTTATGGAACCACATTGTCCTCGTCCACTCCTTCCACCATCACAACTTGCCTTCAATTTCTTATTCTCTCATCTCCTTATTTCGAAATATTGAGAAAGAAAACAAGATAGAAGTTTGTTAGATTTATGGAGAGTTTTATCCGCGGTCCTATCCGTTGTTTCTATGTCCTACATTATCAAATTTACATCCTCTGACATTCCTACAATTATTATTCAGTATTTACGAAAAATAAATTTATATATTATATATAGGTATCGTATTAGTTTGTAAGGGCTTTTGCAACTTGGTCCATGGATCTTCTTCATATGTTTTGAAAATTTAAAATTTCCTCTGACTTTTTCAGTGCATAGCTATATAACTGTTTCCCTGACTTTCCTTCTGTACCAATTTTTTTTTCTCCTGTACTTTCCAGAAATTGGAATCTCTTGTTATATATTAAAACTACTCTTTTTTAACTGTGCTTTATCTTCTCCGTATTGCAGGGTTTTTTTTTTTTTTGTGTGAACAATTTCGGAAAAACTTCAGAAATCAAAACTTTAAGGCCGGATCTATTCGCCTTAATAATCCAGCGCTCACCTATACGTTGTTCCTCTAAGTAGTAGTTTTAATTCTCATTGCCCCCAGTAGAGAGTAAGTAGTAACTCCAACTTATACGCGGAGGATTTGAACCATGCGTCCTCTCGTGATGAGAGGCGCTGTGGTCTCAACCTCCGTGCGCCACGTAGGCGTGTCTTGTACTGTATATTATATAGGTTATAGATAATATATATATTTGATATTATATGATTATATATATGTATAGTATTAGTATATTATATATATATAATAGTTATATATTATATATATTATATAGTATTATTATATATTATTATATATATATATAGATATACTCACATTATATATTATAACATTATTTATATGGTATATATAGTATTTATTATATATATATATTATGTATATTATTAGGTTACGGATATATTGTATATAGGGTATATATATATATATAGTATATATATAATAGTATATATATATATATTATATATATAGATATATATTATATATATAATATATAGTATATATATATATATGACTGAGTTTCATGGTTCATTATGTTGAGTGATTAAGTATTTATATTTAGATTATTTTCAGTGATACATTGAGTAGTTTTGGTTATATGTATATAGGTATATATATATAATATATATTTTAGTATCATTATTATAGTATCATATATTTGAGGTTATTTATGTTAGGTTTGTAGTTATTATGGGTATATAGGTAGTACTATATATATTCGGTTTAATAGTTATAATATTATTTATATTAGGGTTTATTAGTATTTATTATATTAGGTGATTTATAATATTTTTACGCTATTATTTTTTATATTATTATGTAGTAATTATAGAATATATTATTGTATTGTATTATTATATAGTATTTTTTTTTATTTATTATTGACCGGTATAGGGGTTATAATTTATAAGGGTATATGCATGATTAGTATATATTTTATGGTTTTTGGTGTAGGGTTATATTAGCATAGGTAGGTATATAGGTATTATATGGTATTAGTTGGGTATTTCATTGAGGTAGTTATATATTAACTTGATGTATATGGTGATAATAGTGTTCGTGGGGGGTTAGTATAGTTATAGTTATATGAGTTATATATTAGTAGTAGTCCTTATGGTATATTAGTATATATATGTTGTATAGCTGGGGCTTTCTTTCGGACAGTTGGTGTCATACCTCTTCCTACTGCGTTTTTCTTTTCCGATGCTGTGTAGCGCTCCGTTAGCTTCCCAATCTTGGGAAAATAAGTTTAGGTGAAGAAAGAAAGAAAGAAGAAAGATATATATTATAGTACTTATGTATGATATATAGTATTATATGTGTATAGTATGAGTAGGGTAGTAGTGTAGTTGGAGTGTTATATTTATATATTGTATTTTATGATTAGTAGAGGGTATGGATATATTATTGGTATATTTAGTGATTTAATAGCATTAATTTACAAGAGCTGAGTTGGATTTATCTCAACATACCATCCCTAGGCAGCCTGTAACCTAAGTGTTGACAAAAGCTATCAATTTTTAATTAAGAGGAAGGAACTACTAAGTTGATAATAAGGACGGATGCAATTTCTTTGCGCAGTTTACTCTATTGTGTTTTTTGGGTAGGTAGGCTTCGTCAGCTGTGTATGTATGTGCATGGTCTGTAAAATGTGGGGGTAGTATATATGTAGTTAATATGTGGTATATGATTTTGGTGGGAGTTTTGTATAGTATTAGGTATATTAATATATATATATATGGGTAGGTTTGTGAGGTTACTGATAGTGTATAAGGTTATGAAGTGTGAGGTAGGTAGGGTGTGGGGTGTGTGGGGGATGAGGGTGGGAGCTGATTGAGTGGGGGGTTGTTTGTTAGATGGTATGTTAGTTTATGTATAGGAGTATATATATATTTAATAAGTAAAATTATCCTGAATCGATTCACCCGCCTCCTCTCCCAAAGAGTGGGGGTGGGGTAAGGTGGAGTAGTATGGCACTTGGAAACAAGAAAAAGTAGTTCAAAAGAATATGACGGGCAAGTCGAAAAGAAGCCCAGCCTTACCGCCCTGTTTATTCCTTTTAGTGAGAACTCATTGCAGTCAGAAAATCCATGATGATATATATATATAGGTATATATAAATAAATATATATATATATTATATATATATATAGAGTTATATAAGTTATATATGTTAAAAATTTAATATATATATATATATGATATAATTATAGGTATATATAAATATATATATACGGTTATATATATAAATATATATACAGATATATATATATATATATATATATATATATAGGATATAGTATATATAGTATATATTTATATATATATATATAATATTAAGTATATATACAGTTTTCAAAAATAATTGCATATTTATGAGTTATATTATATATATATATATATATTAAATCTGGGTCTACCTAACAAGCAATTGTAGTTAGTGCAAAGGAAGTAGTGGATGTGCTAAGTAGGAAGTAAGAAGTTAACAGTGTGAATGTGGAAGAAGAGGTGATGAAAGCGTTTTAAAGATAAAAAAACAAGCGTGGTTGAATTTACTAAAAGGAAATAATGAAGAAGTCTCAAAAGAAAGATGCTTGAATTATATTAAGGAGGAAAAAAGAAATACTAAAATGTGCATTCGTAGGAGAAAACAAAGGTAAATGACAGTTTGGAAGAAGGATGAGGTTCCATAAAGGGAATTAGGAAGTTCTTTCTTTGCACTTAAGAATGAGAATAGAGAATAAGGGGAATCTGCTTAGAATAATGAAATAGGATGGTTGGAGATGCTTTTGTTAATATCTATGAAGTAGGTGAAGGAGTTTGTGGAGAAGAAACACTTTCGAGAATCTGCGACAATATTAACGAGTATATGGAAAAGATGGTGATAGTGAATGTGTGTGGTGTTGATTGGGCAAGAGTAGATATGGTATTGTTGGTATTGATGGGTTTATTGAGTAATGAGACGGTATGGGGTAGAGTTTGGAAAAAAGTTGGGAAGAATGGTAAATCTGCAGGTATATATGGAATGTATACGGTGTGGAGAATGATGCAAGAAGCGGAGTGCTGAGATGTGATTATTGGATTGGTTATGAGTTGGGTGTAAAGGTAAGCGTTGTATAGAGTGTTTATAGTTTTGCCAGAGGGATTGGAGGAGAGCGGGTAATAGTCCCTTATATATATGGGTAGAGGAGAAAGGAACTGTAGAAATTAGGAATAAGTTTATCTGAGTTGTTGTGAGGAGTAGGTTGGATTGAGTGCTGTATTTGGTCGAATAAGGGTGTTCGTTTCGATGTGACTGAAGGAGGCTGGAGATTAGTGGGAAGACATGCAAGGTGCGTTTTGAGAAGTAGTAAGAGATGTGTGATCAAAATCTTACATTGAGCGGAGACCAGCATTATTTTGATGGAAGAATGAGGGAGAAGGAAGAATAAAGTTGTATGTTAGGGTTTTTGGATTTCAACAGCGGTGCATGATAGAGTTGATATTAGGAGCGTGGTAGGCAGGTGGTGAGTGGTATATATAGGTGTTGCGTGTAGGCTTCTGAATGGAATGCAAAAGTGATGGTATGATCGAAAGTGGGAAGCGGGGGGGTTTGTAAGAATAAAGTGGTGTCAATGGTGGAGTGGTGTTATGAGTTAAAGTTAATGCGTAGTAAGACTAGTGTTTTGTGGTTGTGATGTCGTCCTGGTGGGTGTTCCGAGATTTGTATTATTTGAGTGGTGTTATGATTAAGAATTCGGGAGGGGGGGAGTGTCGAGCGCAGGCGTGGACTCTGGTCACTAACACCAGAAGCAGGGTGGAAGTGGGAGAGATGAGGGTGCTAAGACTGATAATTATAGCGGATGCATTTGGTTCTTGTTGTGGGGGGGCGAATCTGAAGAGAGTGGTGTGAGAGAGTTGGGTAGGAGAGATGTGTGGCAGGGGGGTGGTGTGTGGGTGGTAAGGAAGTGAGTGGGCTTGGAGAAGAGAGACTTGTGGATATATAGTAAGGTGTGGGGATGGTGTGGGGTGGAGGTGGGGGGGGGAGGACACGCGCGCAGTGGTGGGGTTAGTTAGATGGGGGTGAGCAGCTAGCAACATAGTGTCTGTTAGTTTAAATATATTTAGGTAGTTGTTAGTAAAAATCAGTCATGATGCAGAGGGTAGTGAGGAAAGTTTGTTTGTAATGCAGGAAGGTGGCTGGTGCAAGTTAAAGTCGTTGCGGGCTGAATGCCAAAGCTAAGTTCTGGAAGGTGTGTCTAGGGTCTTAATGAGGTAATTGTTGTTACCTGTTTATTTATGGGGTGTGAACTATGAGTCTGGAATTAGAGATAGTATTAGATTTCTATAAGTCAAATGTTTCAGGATGGGACAATCTTGTAGGGGTGATAATTGTAGGTTGAGAAGAATTGATAAAAGAGAGGAATGATAAACGTATTAGAGAGTGTGTGGTCGATGCAAGAAAGAGGTGATTTCTTAGAGAATAAATGAAACAAGTATGCGTTGATGATGCGTATTAGGATCATTGTGGATAAACAGGGATGACAAAGTGATAGTCGGAATTGGTTCAAGCGGAGGTCATAGTTGGTGAGTGTGTTGGGAAGCAGCCCCTGGCTTGCAGACCGAAAGAAGTGATGAGTTCGGTGATGACGAATATGTCTGAAGTGATTGAATGATAAGTGTGAGTTTTGGCAGAGAGAGCTGAGAACGATAGCATAGTTTCGGTATTGCATTATTTTAGGAGGATTGAATGCGGTAGGACGTCTTGGTTCATGTGCTATGGTTGTGGGCCCACCTTGGGCCATTGGGTGATGATAACCTCTTACATTGAGATTTTACCAATAGTGAGGCCGTCGCCTTCCCATTGATGCTCGTAGGTGTTTATTCTTGTTTCAATGTGACTGAGCTCGTCTTGCTAATTAAATGGTACAGAGTTGTAGGGTTTGGCTTCTGGTTTTAGTGGGTGAAGTGCTGGGCTTTACTGTTCTCGTTTGTTCCTTGTTTCCTACTGCTTATTCTTTCCGATTGCTTGACAGCAACCTTACCCCCATCTTGGGCATAAGAGGATGTGAAGAAGTAAAGAAATATATATATATATATATAAAGTATAATCACTAATATAAATATATTATATATTATTATTTAGTATTATTATAATTATTTAAGTATTATATTTTGTATTTAGTATTATTATATTTATGTAATATATATATATAATAATAATAATATATATATATGTTATATATTTATATATATATCTATTATTTTATATATTTATTTATTTTATATATATTATTAGTATATATTAGGTGATTAGTTATGTATGTGATTATGTGTATTGTATTATGTGATTATATATGGGTTGAGGTATTAGTTATGTAGTGATTGGGGGGTATTGAGAGTTAAATTCGTTGGCTGTGCGTGCAGTCTGCCGCTTGCAGTCTAATATTTTGGTGTATAGTTTGTTCAAATATGTCATCTTCATTGATGGTCTTGGTTGGGGCGCGTTATAGCGATTTCTGTCGTAAGATGTATTTATATGTTGTAGTATTTATAATGTGAGAGTTCTCTGGATATTGAATGAGAAGGATGTGCATTAAAAGGCAAGTTTAGAGGTGATAATTTTAATAGACAGTTTGGTTGATAGGGTATTTTAAACATCGAAAGTATTTTTCTTTCGGATTGCCTAATGAGGAGTCATTAACACGTAGTTAATAAAGAGACTTTCTCCATAGTGTTGTAAATTTTTTCTACTCTATTTAATATATTCGTTTTCCATCCTAGCACTTTTTTGGTGGTATGTTTTTAGTTTTATGAGATTAGTGTTAAGGTATTTTATAGTTTGGACGATTTGAAATTAAAAGAGCATGAGTATTATTTTAAATATTGAAGGGTTGGAATTTTTTTGCTTATTTGCCTGTATGGCCATGGTCTTATTTCTAGTTTTTTGAAGAGAAAGGACAGCCTGAAGTGTTAAAAAATAGTTTTCGACTTCTAAGTGTAGAAAATTTGGAGTTCAGTTGTTGCAACTAGCTACATTGTCATAAACTAAAATTGATTATAATTTGCATAATTAATAGTCGAAATATATGCTTTATAAAGCCTTAGATGGCACTATCATTTTGATATTGATTGTTGATAATCAGATTTAATTATTCCAATTGTTTATTAAATGACAAAATTTGCCACACCTTTTATTACCACACTGATTAATTGCTATTAATTAAAAGAGATTGAGTATCTCGGCTCATATATAGGTGAAAGTGCATAACTCCGGATTAAAATGAGGGCACTTTTAAAAAAAGTTTATTAGATAATGGCGGCATGTTTACTGATAATATATCTCTTTTTCTATATTTTTTTTATTTATTTCTTTTATTTATTTATTTTTTTATTTATTATTTTATTTATTATTATTATTATTATTATTTTATTATTATTTATTTATTTATTATTATTATTATTATTATTATTATTATTATTATTATTATTATTATTATTATTATTATTATTATTATTATTATTATTATTATTATTATTATTATTATATTATTATATTATTATTATTATTATTATTATTATTATTATTATTATTATATTATTATTATTATTATTATTATTATTATTATATTATTATTTATTATTTTATTATTATTATTATTATTATTATTTAATTATTATTATTTGACCTTGAGCGGAAACCGGAAAAAATTATAGAGGCATTTCACTGATGGACCATCTGGCGAAAATATACGAAAGAATATTGGAGAGGAGGCTGAGAGAGAAGGTAGAGCCGAGACTGGGAGAAGAACAGTACGGGTATAGAGAGCAAGAGGAATCGACGGACCTTCTTATTCCATAAGGAACTGGTGTTCGGAGAGATGCTGGAAATAGCAGAGGAGATTCTTTGTAGCGTTCGATCGACTGCAAAAGGCATATGATTCGGTGCCGAAGGAAAAAAGCTCTGGAGAAGCTATGGAGGGAATTATGGAGTGAGGGGTAGATTAAAGAAGGCAATAGGAAAGTATGTATGAGAAATGCAGTTGTAATGTTAGAACTGAGGGCGAGAACGAGAGATGGTTTGAGGTGAAAACAGGAGTGAAGCAGGGGAGTGTTTTATCTCCACTGCTGTTTATATTATATTTAGACTTGGTGATAAGGAAAGTGAGGGAGAGACTGGGATAATTTGAAGGGGACATAATGGCATATGCTGGCGATCTGGCATGTTGGAGCGAGAGAGAGGGGACGATTCGAGAGGTGGTGAGTTGTTACAGAAGGGACGTTGGAGGAAGCAGGGATGAGGATGAACGTACAGGAGACAGAGATATTAACAATAACGGAGGAAATGAGGAGGCATGAGGATGGTGGTGAGAGGGAGGAGGTGAAGGCGGTAATTACCTGCAATATCTCGGAGGATGTTTTAACAGAAGGGAGGAAGTGGAGGAGAGATTACGCGACGAATGGGATAAGTATGGATTAGTTATGAAAGAGGTATACCCATGATGAAAGATAAAAAACATCGGAATAGAGTTAAAAAAAGTGATTTTAAACAGTATACTGACTCCGACGTTGCTCTACGGAGCGGAAACATGGACAACAACGAGAGAGAGGAAGTTAGATACAAGCGGGCGGAGATGAGGGGTATTAAGAACTATGATTGGAAAGATTAGGAGGGACAGAATAAGGAATGAAGTAATTAGAGAAGATATAGGTGTGAAGAAGATGATACTGAAGATGGATGTGGGAGATTGAGATGGTGGGGACATCTGGAGAGGATGGAGCAGAACAGAATGCCGAAAAGAAGAATGGACACCAGAGGGCAGAAGACCAAAGGGAAGACCGAAGAAAAGATTAGGCGGAGTCGGTGGAGGACTCTCTGGGAAAGATGTCAGCTACCAAAATGAGAGTGCTAAAGAGAAGAGGAATAGCTGCAGCAGAGGAGATGTCTGGGAGAAAGACCGCTTTGCGCGGTACAAGAAAATCCTTCCTGGGAAGAGGAAAAAGAAAAAGAAAAAGAGATATATATATATATATATAATATATATATATATATATATATATATATATATAATATATTTATATATATATTTTTTTATCTATATATTACTATATATATATATATATTATATATATATATATATATTATATATAGTATATATTATATCGCCTTATATGGCCCGCCCCGTACCACACTGCCCCGCCCCTCGTCGCACAGCACCTCACCGCACTGCTGCGTACCTGGTTCCGGTTAACGCTTGAGACATGTTATTTCTGTCAAACTTGGTACCCCGTTTAGGGATGACGTAACCTCGTCGCTGACGAGATTACATGACCGTGCATCTCCCATGGGGCGATGCTAACCCCCAAACATTGAATATTAACGTAGAAGGCTGAAACTCGGTATACATTCTTCATATAAAGTATCTTGTAAAGTATCTTGTAAGTATCAAGTAAAGTTGTGGACGAGGTTACATGACCGTGCATCCCCCATGGGGGGATGCTAAACCCCCAAACCTTGAATATTGACATTGAACGATGAAACTCGGCATACGCCCTTCTTAGGATGTATCTTTAGTGCAGGCGAAGTAAATTGCCACTACACCCTCATGGTGTTGGGGCTGAGCCCCAAAACTTTAGATATTGACACAGAATGATAAAATTTGGTATAGAAAATTCTTAGGAACGCTCAACACTCGTTACAGAAGAGCGTACGATGACACTACGCCCTCATGGTGTTGGGCTATGCCCCATTACTTTGGATATTGACATAGAACGTTGAAATTTGGAATACAAATTTCTTATGATGTAACATCAATATAAAAAACAGAAAAAATAAAAAAAAATAAAAAATAAAATAAAAAAATAAAAAAAAATTTAAAAAATTTAATTTTTTTTAATTCTTTTTTATGTTTATAACTTAAAAAATGTGCATTTTTTACATACTATAAAGCATTGAATCAGTAAATCAGTAAATCAATCAACCTACCCTACCCTCCCCCACTCTCCATAATCTATTGATCTATTGGTATATTGATCTATTAATTCATGTCATATTTTTTACTAAAATTGTTATGTTTTACATACCCTAAAGCAGTAAATCAGAAAATCAGTAAATTAAACCACCCACACTACCCTTCCCCACCCCTCTATGATCTATTGATCTATTGATCTATTGATTCAAGTCATATTTTGAATAACATAACACAAAACTTTTATTCTTTTTATGTTTATAACGTGAAAAAATTACATTTTTGCACACCATAAAGCAGTAATTCAGTAAATCAGTAAATCAGTAAATCAAACCAGCCACTCTACCCTCCTCACCCCTCCATGATCTACTGATCTATTGACCTATTGATCTATTGATCTATTGATTCAAGTCAAATTTTTTGCATAACATAATACTAAATTTTTATTCTTTTTATGTTTAAAACTTAAAAAACTTATACTTTTAGGTGCCCTAAAGCAGTAAATCAGTAAATCAAACCACCCTACCCTCTCCTAACCCTCCATGATCTATTGATCTATTGATCTATTTATCTATTCATCTATTGATTCAAGTCATATTTTGTATAACATAACACAAAACTTTTATTATTTTAATGTTTGTAACGTAAAAAATTTACATTTTGACACACCGTAAAGCAGTAAATTCGTAAATCAGGAAATTAAACCAGCCACCCTACCATCCTCCACCCCTCAATGATCTATTGATCTATTGATCTATTGATCTATTGATCTTTTGATCTATTAATTCAGGTCATATTTTTTGTAATACATAACACAAAATTTTTAGTCTTTTTATGTTTATAGCGTAAAAAACCTGTCCTTTTACATACCCTAAAGCTGTAAATCAGTAAATCAGTAAATCAAACCACCCAACTTCCCCTCCCCAACCCCATCTATGATCTATTGATTTATTGATTCAAGTCATATTTTGTATAACATAACACAAAACTTTTATTTATTTTTGTTTTGTTTGTTTAAATCATTTTTGTTTTTACTAATTTTTTTTTCCTTTCATATTCATAACTTAAAAAACTTGTACTTTTACGTACCCTAAAGCAGTAAATCAGTAAATCAAACTACCCTTGCCTCCCTTCCACCCCTTCATCCATCTAGCATGATCTATTGATCTATTATCTATTGCTTCAAGTCACATTTTGAGTATCATTTCGGATAAACATAACTTATACACTGATCAACGAATATATGCTAACGTAACAAAGTTTTCACAT
>JABUQX010083549.1:0-19190 GCA_015478945.1 Trachelipus rathkii | reverse complement strand
GGTGTGTGTGTGTTGCTTGTGGTGTGTTGGTTTGATGTGTAAATCTGGATGAATTATCTATACCGAAGTGAAATATCTATCAGATAAAAAGGAAAGAAATCATTTTGTGGTTTATTTTGAACTCACTTTCATTCCAAAAATTTAACATTATTTTTTGAAAAATTACATTAACATATTTTTGGAAAAAAAAAAATTCAAACCGAAAGATTTCATTAAACTTTTTTGGCACAAAAAATAATCCTTTGAAATTAAATATTTATGTTTTCGAACTTCACAAAGTTTTTAAATGAAATTGTAAATGTCAAAATTAAATTGTTTGAATAATATAAATTTGATAGTAGTAGATCAAAATACTTAATATTAGAATACCAATTCCATTAATTATTAGGAAAAATCATATGCAGGGTATCTAATAAATTAAAAACACTGATGAATGTGGGATAAATTTTGTAAACTAGATATCTCTCTCAAATTTAAATATCCCAAAAACTATAATCTTTAATAAATTTTAATTTAGTTGATTTAGTGCCGTCTGTGTTTTCAAAATTAATTTATGTCATTCAATTCTAACAATTTAAACTTGATTAGAATGCTATCACATAAATTTAACTTGATGTAATGATATTCTAAACAGTACTCCTCCGTGTAAAAACCATAAATAAAATAAACATCATGTACTCTTGTTTTTTCCCTACATAATAATATTGCATATGATTCAATTTATTTTCTTAAAAATAGATAGGATTTCAAGCGTATATTAACTTAAATTAGTTAAACATAAATATATAATTCTTATTAACAAAATGGATCTAAATTAATTTTATTATAACCAAAATGCATGCTTCCTTCCTTATTTATTATTTTAATTTTAATTTATTTAATTGAGAGCTGAATTTATATTAACTATTCTTTATTAATTTACCTTTAGTAATAAATTTTTTAACATTGTCACGAAATTCAAATTAAAATTCTGTTAATATATTAATAGAGTGCATCAATTTAGGCACAAAACGCCCACGATTTTTTGGAAATACAGTTTTACATTTTTATTTTTATAAATATTGCCATATGGTTAACTGTCACCCTCTATGATTTCTCTCAATGCCTCTAGGTAACAATTGTCCTGACTAACAAAGTGCAAGCATATTTTATAATGTCAAAAGAATGTTCAATGTATTCCATTTTAAAATTCTTAATCCTTTGCCATGTCGATTATACTTCCCACAAAATCTAAACATTACTGAGAAAAGAAATCCTTTTGCTAAACCAAGAATTTGATTTCAATACATTAACATATATGAATTTGTAATATTGCAAGATATCAACCACTAATATCAACTAATATACAACCACATTCTTAAGAAGTCAGCAAATACTCTTGAGGGCTCCTAGCACCTTTTCACTCTGTTTATAACATCCAACAGATCTCACTTGATCAGTCTTCTTATGAAATCCTATAAGATTCCTCGCTGATTGCATCACATTCACCTCAATAAATTTATTCCAAACTTATTCATAGAGTGATTGTAGAATAACATAATTCTGAGTCAACAAATGATGTGTTTGACATCGTAAGTTTACCAAATCTAGAAGAGATTGATTTGCACTATTATGATGTAACGTTTTGTCACTCTGCTTTACACTCACAAAAAAAAAACAATGCATTATGAAATCAGGTTGTGACTCAGGGAAAACAGAAAAAGTTTCAAATTACCCATGTATTCAATCAAGAAAAGAAAGAAAATTACCACCAAATTAGAATCTCCAAAACATCTTCAAATTGTAAGTATATACCGGAATTTTTTACCTCCTAAGCAGCAGTAATTTAAAATAATTGATCAAAAACCGATGACTATTTCAACTTCATCTATTTAGGAGCAATTACCCACAGGCAATGTTGGGATGTAGATGAAGAATTTAATCAGGTTGTAACATATGTTTTTTTATAATTATTATTAAATTATTCACTATTTCATATGAAGGAAAAATAATAAAATAATCACAATAATAATAATAACATAATAATAATAATAATAAAAAATAATAATAATAAAAAATTAATAAAATAACAATAATAATAATAATAAAATAATAATAATAATAATTAAATAATAATAATAAATAATAATAATAATAATAATAATATAATAATAATAATAATAAAATAAATAAGTAATAATAAAATACCTTATAAGAATAATTAAAAAAAAAAATAAGTAATCAAATAATATAATAAATAATAGATAAACATAATAATAAAATAAATAATAATTAAAATAATAATAATAATAATAATACGAAAAAGAAATCTGCATGAAATGACAATAATTACATGCTAAGATTCGGGCGAAATCGTAAATGATAGCCTGAAACTACGAAATAATTGCACGTATCCAAATGACTTCAAGAAAATGATTTAAATGATAAACCATATTTTGAGGTCATTTTTGTCAATGTCTTCCAAAAGGAATGAAAAGAAAGTTGATTAATTCATATAGCCTTTATTCTGGAAAGAGAAATAGAAAGGAGAAAGAGAAGGCGAGAGAAGAGAAGACGAGGTCGAAGAAGAGAAGAAGTAGAGCGAGACGGACAAGGAGAGAGAGAGAATGAGAGAGAGATAAGGAGAGAGAGGGACTAGAGAGAGACAGAGAGAAAGACAGAGAGCTAAAGAGTGAGAGAAAAAGAGAAAGAAGGCAAGAGGGTGAAGAGAGATAAGAGTGGAGAGAGCAGAGAGTTAGAGGAGGAAGACAGGGGAGAGAGGGAGAGAAGACAAACAAAAAGACAGACAGACAAACAAAACAGACGAGACAGACAGACAAAACAGACAACAGACAGACAGACAGACAACAAACATACAGACAGACAGAATAAGAGCAAAGAATTGGAAAAAAAAATAAACTAAATTTATGAAATTTTTTAAATTTTTAAGATAATCAATATTCAAGACTTTTCGATGTAAATTAAGAAAAAAATTTATTAACATAACAACTCACAAAGTTTGAGTAAATCTTATAGCATCATGTAAAGCATAAAAAGGATGAATAATAGATTTCTAGGAAACACTACAATGAACTCATTCATAATTGAACGTATCTTTGGGTACCGGGATAAAAAATGAACATGAAGAAATAATATAACTATATCCTGAAGCAATATATAATGAATGATATAAGTATGAATTAAGAAAGATATTCAATCGTCTCTAGTGTTAAGACTGAAAATAATACAATAGATAATTGAAAAGAAATGTTACAGTCTAAATCCCAGTTAGTAAATCATTGTGAATTTTTAAATATAAAACAAGTAAAAAAAACCAAAAACAATTTTCACTGCAAGCTCAACAGGTTCAAAATTAAATCCCTGAAAAATTAATTTAATGGAAAAAAAATCTAAGGAAGCCTTATTGTAAATTCCTTGCTGCTAAAAAAATAAGAATTAATACAGCGAAAAAAAATCACTCAATTTTCTTCATCTCACCTTTTTTTTTTGTCCATACTTCACGGGCGGGCATTGCACTATTCTGGGAGGGGAACTCTCAAGAACTACCGTATTTTTCAGTAAAACAGCGTCAAGAAAGTATATAAACTATCAAATATCGGAATTACTGAAGTGGACATACGTCCACTGTCTTTTCGAAGGGCGATTCGAAACTAAAATACCTACCGACCTACTACCTTTTTTTAACTCTTTAACTATTGACTTACTTGAATACCCGAACCTGAATTTGGCCTTTCTTTTCCACGCGAGACAAAATGGCCAGGTACTCAGTGAGCTAAAAACGTCATATTAACAATGCATTACAAGCCGCACAACACCACAAAGAACGAGTGCTGCATGATTGGCGTGGATATTGACACCTTCAGGTCGATTCGAAGTAATAATTCCTTTTCTAGTCACTACTTCTGTGAATTCCATAACATTACATTCTCTGTGAAATTTAACGTTCCTCAACTAATCCAATGCTGCTTTTACTCATTGACAAATTTATGTAAATATAAATTTGTTGGGATTTTTCCCCTTGTTCATTTTATTATCCATTCCTTGAAAAAAAAACATATTCTGAGATGTTAAACAGTAAGACAAAGAATATACAGAAATTTAATTTGGAAAAAAGAAAGGCTTGATTCCAATTACTAAATGTTATCTAACCTAACCCTATCACGCAGGTCAACCCTATCACATGATGCATCTAAAACCCAGAATTAGATGGGAGCAAAAGTATGAAAGGATGATGCACAAATCTATTTAAATGCGGCCCGTGCATATCAGTTACATATTTCAAACTATATTAAATTTCGGGAAGGATAAAAAAGGTTAGCTAGTAAATGGTAGCACAATATGGATAAATATAGCTAACAACATCGAAAGACTACTAAATCATACTAAGATAGAAGCAAGAAAATTACCAATAACGTAATAAGCGAATGAAAGGTTGGGTTGAATGGCTGCAAACATATCAACAATTTGCCAGAACTAACATAAATATATCCATACGACCACAACTCGATACCCCTCAGCACAATACTAAAACACACACACATACACAGCTATCTAAAAATATAATATAAATATCAAATATACTTAATAATATCCGCGTTTATATTACATTAAAATATACTATTATATAATATATACTATATACTATATACTATAATATATAATATAATATACATATATATATAAATAGAACCCAACCAAAGAAGCTGTACATTCTAAAATCCAAGGCGTCAAGGTAGAATAAACTTCCAATTGATTATATACATTTCCACTGACCAACATAATAAATATATATAAATATATATAATATATATATATATAATAATAATAAATATATTATAAAAATTATTTACTATAGTATAATAATAATTATAATAATATGGTGTGGGGTTGTGTGTTTCTTCGTTGCGCATACGAATTGTTTCATTTTAAAGAGAAGGAATAGCTTTTTAATTAAGATATAAGATATATAATATATAATAATAATTATATAATAATAGTAATAATATTATATTTTATACTATATAATTATATATAATATATATTTAGAAAAAAAAGTAAATTATCTTAATATATAATATATATATAGGATATATATAATGATTATTTTATATATATAGAATATAAATTATACTATAATATATAAGTATAATTAATATAATATATATAGAAGTTATTATATCTATCCACGAGAAAAATTAAAACGTCAAATTATCTTAATTTAATGCAAGTTCTCTTTGTAAGAGTGTCGACTCCTTTTTAATCTTAAGTGTGTGTATAAAACTATGAATTTATCATACATAATATAAATATAAATCTTATAATAACATAAAATCTCGATCCAATCGGCCCTCACTCAGGCTGTTCTTATGAAGACTAAAATATAAAGCCAAAATATTAATTAAAATTTTTATATATATATTAATAAATGAAAATATTGTAAAGTAAACCTTTTATTAATTTGTTGTTTATTAAATATATTTTGAAAAGTGGAATATGATATATGTTTAGTTGTTGATAGTGGAGTGTGAAAGGTGATGTTTAATGAAGTGTGAGTGCTATGGTAATGTTTAAGTCAAGGGTAAATGAATATATATATTACATAGATTGTTTGAGAAGGTGTGTGTAAAGTATAGTAAAATTGAATCTAAATCAGTAAAAGATATTCCTTAATTTTTTGATGTAACTAGTCAATTATGAAATAAGTATTTGTAGTTGTAGTTCTATAGTGTTATATATTACATAATAGAATATATATATTAGTAAGTATATTATGTAGAATTATGTGTTTTGGTAGTCAATTAAATGTAATTAGGTTGTAGAGCAGGAGGTTGTAGAGGGTAATCCGATGTTTCTATATATTATAAGATTGCCGATTTTTATGTCGAATCTGTCGTGGTTAGATCTAGGTCATTCCTCTATATAGTTTGTAGAGTGTGTTGTAGATGACTAGTTTTATGACATGGAATTCTACCCGATAGACACTTAGTTTTGGTCACTGATCAGATAACATTATCTTTGCTGTTTTTTAGTGGGTGAGTTTCTGTGGTGTTGAGATATTTTTAAAAGTGGCGGGAATGTTGGAAGGAAGAAAAAAGGTGTATAGTGATAGAAAATGAAATTAATTGTTAAGTTTAATAGTGGGGCGATGGGAGGAAACTTTAAAAGGGTGGATAAGAAAAGAATGTCTCGAGTGAACTCTAATAAATCTTTTATTGTTCAGATATAGAAAAGCTAGGTAGGTTATCCCGATAGTTAATTGTTTTTATTTATATATTGGTCCAGTGTGGCGACTTTTCCTGCTTTTAAACCTCGTATGATAAGCGAAGATTTAGATGATGATTAATTGAGGGGTTTCAATGATTAATTCCAAAAAAAGCTGTTAAAAGATGAAGGATCCCAGCTCTTGTTAGTTACAGTAGATTAAAGAGAAAACAATTATTGCGAAACTTTCATAAAGCTACAAAATTACCTAAATTTTGATAGATAATGAGAAACCAATTGTAAAGGTTGCAGAGTTTCTTATTGTGAGTTAATAAAGCTAACAACTAAAGTATTAATGAATATTATCATAATAATAGCAACAAGAAAAGGTTTATACTAAAGCTTGCTTTATGTTAATTAAGCAAATAGGTGTAATCAATATAAATAGTTTTTTTTTTTTTGTAAACGCATTTAGGTGTAATGATTTCTTATTGTTGTAGAAATCTAAGATATTAAGGTGCTAACAGGCGCAAAAAACATCATTCAACAATCTAAACGCCAGGAAGAATTAGAAAAAGTGAGTGTTTTTAAACTTTCTGGATTATCATATTTTAGTATTGCTGTTAATAGGTTTTTATCGCTTAAATTTAGGGTTTAGCTACGAATAAAATTTTCCTCATTTCTTCTTTTTTGTCTATTTGTTTCTGTCGGGTTTTTTTTTTTTTTTTTTTTGATTGTGGTGTGCGATCGGTGCGTGTGCGGTGCGGATAGCAGAAATGCACAGGTGCTTTGATCTTATTTTAACAATAATGATTTATGTTAAACCAAGGTCGAATAATTCTCATAAATGATCGTAGGCTAAGATGGAACAGGATAAGTGCAATGAGTCTATTTTATCCCGCACATCTGCAATTAACTCCAGAACCTGTTTTTAAATGCATAATTAGTTGTAAAACGCGAAAAATAGGTTTATGTCGTAGATAGATGAAATATTGAGAGCTAAGGATGAAGTGTTTGCGGTCATAATGCGATAAGGACCTCATGGAGATAGTATAATCTATTATATATAGAATTATTTATTTCAATGAGTTTCTGCTTGAAGTTCTGGAAGTCCCTATTTTTGGCTAGGAGAATCGTCCTCAGACTCGTCTTTTACATAGAAGGAGAATATCAAATTTTGGCCATTGAGAAGATTTTGCATGTTGTATGTTATCTACATTAGTTTGAGAAGGACAAACTCGATAGACCCGTGCGGACTCTTGCCGTTTTTATTTTTTATATGTGTGAAGATGAAATAGTAACGATTTCCAGCCCATCTTGTTATTTATCTTTATATTTCTATTTTTTTTATTATTTTTAAGTGTTGGTGTTTAGAGTAATATTTATATGGAATTGATAGATTATTTTGAATGAGGGGGGGGGGGGTGCCTTATAGTAGTTTTAAAGAAGTATAATTATTTGGAAAAAAAAAAAATTTTTTTTTCTATAACACGTCGAGAATCTCGAATCTCCTAACCTTCGATGTTCTGTGGCTTAAAATCTTTCTTCCTCTGGGTTCCTACGAATCTTGTGCTTCTGCTTGCTACTGTTCTCCTAACAGAGACGGATTTTCATGCCTTGTTTTGATTACCTTACTACTTCTCGAGGACTGTTAATTTTCTCAATCCAAAGTACTGACTGGTCCGTCTATTATAGTTAGCACTTTCAAGTATACACAAAACGAGAATTGTTGGGTTCCTCTCGTACTTGATTTAGTGTGGGAGGAGAGCGAATCATCAATTCTCAACGATCTGGGAAGCCTAACTGATTATGAATAATCTAGCACACATTACCGGATCGTCCCAAACCGATTCTTGAACACACTGGACCTTGTTCACACTAGTCCTTCTCTCATAAAACAACCACCTTCGCTGCCTGATCGGTTAAAATAGCTGGACCAACAACTTTATATCACTTAATTATTTAAGAACTTTTCTATGCCAATCCATCATCCATTCCTGCGCCTATTTAGCCGTTTTCTCGGCACTTAGGGTTGATCTGGCCGAAATTGGCGGGGAGAGGAGCAGTATATAGCCGTTATGACTTTACGCTAACTATGAATTGAAAGTGACTGCTTGGACTCTTTAAGACGCATTCTATTTATTATGCGCATTAATAAGTTGAAGAAACGTAATGAGTAATGGGATGGCAGGTCATTCCTTCTTGGACTAAATCTTTTTCTCCTCAAAATCCTTTTTGTTCGGATCGTGACTTGTATCCGTTGTTCTGCATTCCAGGATAGAGACAAATATGCTAGCTCGGATGTGGAAAATATTTTCGTTCATCCACTATCGCTCTGTAGCAATTTTCTCAGCTTGAGAGAATCGTTGCAGAATATGAAGCGTCATTAAGAGAGGTCAAGCGAGGTCATCCAATTTATAGTTAGAGCGTCTAGACCGCTACCGCACAATGCCTCCCCCCAATCGCATGAATCAAAGTGAGCCGCGAAAAACCGCATAGGCAGGATGGAAATGTTATAAAAGAGAAAGTAAAATTAAAGAATTAAGTAGATATAACGCGTGGAGGCAAGTATGTTTAATGCGATAGACTAGCAGACAAATTTGACCGGAAATCGATCATAGACTATATCATTGTATTGAATAAGAGAATAGAATAAAATGTAAAGGTGTTGCCGGGAGTGTCAATGGACTCCGATTACAGATTGTTGGTGGCAGATCTAAGAATGAGGGAGGTGAGGCTATAGGCATTAGAGAAGAGGAGTGTCAATAAAATGGAGGTATTAAAGGAGGAAGATAAAAAGCAAGAATATGAAGAAAGATTGAATGCTTATATGGAACAGATGATGAATGCAGAGATTGTGGATGATATTCGGAATGTCGTGATAAAAGCAGTAGAGGAAAGACTCGAAAGAAGATAGGTCAGAGGAATGAGAAAAGACATACGCGATGGTGGAATGAAGAGATTAGAGGAGCGGTGAGGGATAAGACAGTAAAAATGAGAGAGTGGCTGAGAAACAGAACTTCTCAGTCAAGAACTTTGTACACGTGCTGGCCAGAAACACGGCGGAGAGTGTGAAAAGGAGATTAAAAAATGAGGCAGCAAAAAATATTGTAACGGAGGAGCTGAGGGAGAACGCTAAGGGAGGAAGGAAAAAGATCTTCACATTAGCAAAGTTGCCAGCATAAAGAATAAACAAGGAGAGGTGTTACTAAGACCAGAAGGTATAAATAAGGAATGGACTGAAAATTTTGGTGAACCATTGGGTGAAGAGGGTTAGGGGATGGAAGATGAGGGAGGAGAGGTGAGTCCGGGGGAGGAAGCGTTGTTAATTACCAAAGAGGAACTGGAGGAGGCTTTGAGGAGAATGAACAATGGCAGGGCCCCTGGAATGAATATTAGGAGAATTAATAAAATAAGGGGGAAGAGGGAGTAAAGGAAGCAGTATTTGAGTTTTTCAACAAGTTTTGGAGGAAGAGCGAGGTCCCAGAGGGATAGGGAAAAACTATCATCATACCGATATATAAAGGAAACAGAGAAGTGGGTGTATGCAAAAATTACAGAGGTATATCATTATTGGAAAAATCTGGCAAAGGTTTACGAAAGGATGCCTGAAAGAAGAGTAGGAACAATCGTAGAATCCAAACTTAGGGAGGAGCAATATGGGTATAGGGAGACCATAGGCACCAAAGATCTCATGTTCGGCCTGGAATGATAATGGAAAAGATAATAGAATTTTACAGGAAGGCTTATATCGCATTCATAGATTTGAGGAAGGCATTTGATTCGGTGCCAGAGAAGAAATTGTTTAAGGTTTTAGAAAGAGATTGTGGAGTGAGTGGTTACTTAAGAAAGGCTTTGGAGAGTATGTGCAAAAATGCATAATTCTAATGTAAGAACAGGTTATGAAAATGGAGAATAGTTTGAGCTGGAAGTTGGTGTGAAGCAGGAAAGTGTATTGTCACCAATTTTGTTTGTGGCATAGGTGAATGTAGTAATAGGGGCGGTGAGAGAGAAGGTGGAGGACTTGGATGGAGATATATTGGCATATGCAGATGATACAACGTGTTTGAGTGAGGCAGGAGAGAAACTGAGAAGGGTGGTGTCGGCTTTTGCTAACAAACTGAGAAAAGTGGGCCTGTCCATGAACGTGGACAAAACAAAAATTATGATAGTAAGCAGAGAGGAAGGAGAGGAGTTGGTAATGAAGATGGATGGGGTGGTAATTGAAAACGTAGATAAATACAAGTATCTGGGATGAATGTTGGGTAGAGAGGGAGGAAGTGCATTGGAGATTACGAGCAGAATTGATGAGTATGAGAGAACAGTAAGAGCTTTGTATCCCATCATCAGGGATAATGATTGGAGGAGAGGTGAAGAAGATAATTTTCAAGAACATATTGACACTGGAGGATCACGAGCCAGAATTGTCGCATAAGTACGGGCGAGCAAACAGTTTAGAGCTTTGTATCTATCATCAGGGATATGAGATTGCGAGGCAGAGGTGGAAAGAAGATAATGGCTTCGCACGCCAAGTATTTTTAACACTGGTTCTTCCTGTTTATGGGGCAGCGGAAAACATGGAGTGTTAATCGGACACAACAAGAGAGTAGCGAGAGCCCAGACGTGCACAAGGTGGGGACTGCTGAAATGACATGTAATTGAGAGCGCATTTGGTCGGACTAAGGCGCAAGGACCAGGAAAGGGACAGAGTTAGAAAAAGAAAGAATAAAGAATAAAGAATAAGGTATAGGGGTAATACCTATTATTAACAAATAAAGCTGAGATGTAGCAAGACTAAGGTCGGAGCGGTTGGGGACATTTGCGAAAGGAAGTGGGAGCGTGGGCAGGGTGGCTAGGAGGAGCGTTTCGGGACTGGAGACCGGAACGGAAGGCAGACCTAAGGGCAAGACCACGCGAAGGAAATGGAGGGGGATTCCGTAGAAGATTCGCCTGAGCAGAAGACATCAAATGCCCATCTATGTATATTTTCAGACTGGTCGAAGAACGCGTCTTGAAAAGATAGAAGGGACTTGGAAAGCAAGAAGATGCTTCGTATGGCCATGCAGACAGGCTCATACATGAGCCTCCTGGGAGCGGCATCGCTAAGCATGTAAAAAGATATATATACTATATATATATATATATTATATATATATATATATATAGATTTATATATATATATATCATATATATATATATACTATATATATATATACTATATAACTATATATATATATATATATATATAAATATATAATATATATATTTGTATATATATATATAATATATATATATACTATTATATATATATATTATATATAGTAATATATATATATTATATATATATAATATATATATATATACTATATAATGTATACTTACATATTTGCCTTGGCGGCCGGAGAGAGAGAGAGAGACGCAGTGAGAGAGAGAGAGCAGAGGAGAGACGAAGAGAGCAGCAGAGGAGAAGATTTAGCCAGAGCCAGCAGACACTAGAGAGAGCAGAGGAGAGAGAGAGAGCAGGAGAGAGGAGAGAGAGAGAGAGAGAGAGACCGAGAGAGAAGAGAGAGAGAGAGAGAGAGAGAGAGAGAGAGAGATGAGAGAGAGAGACGAGCAGAGAGAGAGAGAGACGAGAGAGAGAGAGAGAGAGAGAGAGAGAGACGAGAGAGAGAGAGAGAGAGAGAGAGAATGTAGGCTGCGATTTCCAGTAGAGTGTTTAACACCTACCGGAAATCGGGCGTGGGTTGTTTATGCCCCCTTGGGAGACTATACGGCAAAATAGCATTTTATGTCTGAGCTGCTATTCGCCGCATTACATGCACTAATCATAATACACGGTTAACACTCCGCAGAAATATTTGGTAAATTTCGTTCAACCCTCGCTAGCCTAGCCTCGGCCTACAATAAATTTTGGTCCATGCACCTCTACTCCATTATTACCTCTCTCGCCTTTCTCTGCACTGCTATGTAACTTGCATTCCATGCCCACTAGGGTTGGATAGCCAAATAACAGTCTATTCCAAACTGTTATTTGCCATATTATTACAAAAAGGTAAAAAAAAACATGCAAGCGGTAATCACAAATAGTTTTCTCCGACCATAAGCTCGGCGGCCTAGTATAAAATTCTATCCTAGCCTTTTATGGATTTTCTCTCCTATTTCGCACTTAAACGTTATAAATTATGCGTTAATATCTTCGCTTTTATCCTATCACCAGTTTCTACTTATACGTGAAACTATTAATATATTGTTTGTTTATTTTTGTTTTTTGTTTTTGGGTAATTTTATTATAATTGTGCTGCAGCTCTATCACACGTTTAATTTTCTTTTCGGAGGCAGTTCTTCAAGCTCCGATAGATGGCGCGATGGTATTCGTGAACATTGTAGTAATTAGGGCGTATTCAGACTACATAAATAATTAGTACGCATTCAGACTACATAAGTAATTAGTATGCATTCAGACTACATAAGTAATTAGTACGCATTCATACTAAATAACCCCCCTCCAGAGAAGAGGTCCAGGTATGTTAGTCGAGATAACGGCTCAGCCAACGAACCTGACGACCTCTACTCGATCTACTTGACGAAGCCGAGGGCAACAAAGCTGAGCGGGAGGAAGGTCTGGAAGCTGTAGTTGGAGTCGGCAGATTGGGAGTCTGAGTGCCTGTTTGCTAACGGTTGAGTGGACGTGAAGGTAGGGCTGGAGTTGGAGCTGGTGTTGGTTGTATTGGTGCAGGTGCCGGAGGAGGTAGAGGTGGGGGTGGAAAAGGAAGAGGATCAGAAGAAGGAAGAGGATGAGGAGGAGGAGGAGAAGCTTGTGGGGGAGAAGGAGGTGGAAGAGATGCAAGAGGAGGAATAGGGACGTTAAGAGAAGGAGCCGAGGGAGGAGAAAGTGGAATGAAAGGCACAGAATCAGGATCGAGAACTGGAAGTGGATTAGCCTCAGAGAAAGCAGGCTTCAGGTGGTCGTTGGAGACAACCTCTGTGTGAGTGGGATGCTGTATCATAAAGAATTTCTCCTTCCTAAGCACCACGGGAAAAGGGCCATCGTACTTAGGTTGGAGGGCGGTGTGATGTGAGTCATGACGAACGAAAACATGAGTGCATGAAGAGAGATCTTTAGGAATGAAAGCATGCACTTTGTGTGGACGAGAAGGGGTTGGTCTCAACGAAACAGCACAGCGTCTCAAGCGAGTTATATAGGAGAGTGGGTCTGCAGTAGAAAGGGGGAAGACTGAGAAAAGAAATCACCAGGAAGACGAAGAGGAGAACCGTACACTAGTTCAGCAGCCGAACAGTGCAAGTCCTCTTCAACAGCGGAGCGGATGCCAAGCATAACGAAAGGAAGGGCATCGGTCCAATTTTCCGGGTTGGGCTGAGCCAGAAAGGAAGCCTTTAACTGACGGTGAAATCGTTCTATGATCCCATTGCTCATCGGATGGAAGCTTGTGGTATGGATCTTCTCCGAACCAAAGAGTATCATCAAATCTCTCTACAAGAATGATTCGAAAGGTCGTCCTTGATCTGTGGTAACCGAAAGGGGGACGCCAAAATGAGAAACCCAGTGAGATAAGAAAACTTTAGCAATGGATTCTGCCTTGGCGACGGAGAGAGGAATAGCCTCCGTCCAGCGAGTGAATCGGTCAATACACGTAAGGATGTACTTTTTGCCTCTAGAAGGTGGAAGTGGACCAACGATGTCGATGTGGACACGCTCAAAACGGGCACCAGGGGGTAGGAAAGTGCCTAAGGGAGCCTTGGTGTGACGCTGCACTTTAGAGCGTTGACAGGAAAGACGAGTGCGACACCAAGTTGCTATGTCGTCATTCATATCAGGCCACACAAAACGGGCAGCAACCAGTTTGCGAGACGCCTCAATGCCTGGGTGAGAAAGGGAGTGCAAATTGAGGAAAACAGCCTTACGAAAGGATGCAGGAACAAGAGGTCGAGGAGAGTCCTGGGACACGTCACACAGAAGTCTCTTCTCTATCCCATGGAGTTGGAGCCACTCCAGCTGGAGGGAAGAGTCTTGTGGAAGTGCAGGATCGTCAGCAGCTTGGCACGTCGCCATGGCATCATAGTCAATGGTTGGCAAGGCTGAAATCGCGTCGATTTCAATGCGGGAGAGAGCGTCAGCGGTGAAGTTGTCGACACCTGAAATATGTCTAACATCAGTAGTGAACTATGAGACGTACTCGAGGTGACGATCTTCTCTAGGAGAGTGTCGCTCATGCCTAGAGATCATAGCGAAAGTGAGGGGCTTATGGTCGGTGAGAATGTGGAACTCATGACCTTCTAGGAAGTAACGAAAGTGTCGAACGGTGAGATACATTGCAAGCAACTCCCTGCCAAAAGCACTATACCTAGTTTCAGCAGGTTGTAACTTGCGAGAAAAGAAAGCGAGAGGAGACCACACGTCGTGTAAGAGCTGTTGGAGGACTCCACCGACCGCAAAATCCGAAGCGTCCACCTGAATTCGCGTCGGTGCTGAGTCCTGTGGGTGGACGAGGAGGGTTACTGAAGCGAGAGCTTCTTTGGAGGCTTCAAACGCGGACTTTGCTTCGTCAATCCAATCAACTTTCGTACTGCTGCCGCGTTTCTTGGGACGTATGAGGGCATTAAGAGGGTGGAGAATATCTGCCCTTGATTTCAGAAATCGGTGGTAAAAATTAAGCATCCCCAGAAACTGACGCAGTTGTTTCTGATTTTGAGGAGGGGGGAACATGCGAATGTCATCAACACGCTCTGCCAGAGGACAAATACCCTCAGCGGAGACCATGTGACCAAGGAAAGTGAGAGAAGATGCACCAAAAACACACTTTGCAGGGCTAAGACGTATTCCACATTCGTCTAACCGAGCAAAAACAACGCACAGATGTTCCTCGTGTTCGGCGGGAGAGGTAGAAGTGACGAGGTCATCAAGGTAAGAAAAGGCGAAGGGGAGACCTCTGAGGAAGCTATCGATGAAGGGTTGGAACGTCGTCTGTGCTGCATTTCTTAAGCCGAAAGGCATCTTTGTATACTCAAAAGACCAAACGGTGTGATCACTGCAGTTTTCGGGATGTCTTCGTCAGCCACTGGTATCTGGTGGTAAGCCCTCACCAAGTCGACTTTGCTGAAGATGGATTTGCCCGCTAAATGGGATGTAAAGGACTGGATATGAGGGACTGGATACCTGTCTGGGACATTAGAAGCATTGTGGGTTCTATAATCCCCGCATGACCTCCAATCACCTGATGGTTTTTGAACCAAATGAAGAGGCGAAGACCAAGAATTCTTCGAAGGGCGGATGATGCCAAGCTCAAGCATGTGTTCAAACTCCACTTTGGCGGCTTTGTACTTATCTGGTGGCAGCCAGCGGGCTCTAGCGAAGGTGAGAGGGCCTGTGGTTTCAATATGATGTACCACAGAATGTTTGATTGGCAAAGACGAAGAACATGGACTCAACAGAGACGGAAAATCGGCCAGTAGGATGGTGAGAAAAGGGGAGTCAACAGAAGGAAATGCAACGGCAGAGATGCCCTTGAGAACTGCAGATACTACCGTATCCGGCGAAGACCTAGATGTAGAACCGTCAACAGACCTTCTGTTCTTTAAATCGACCATAAGGCCAAAATGGGACAGAAAATCTGCTCCTAGGATTGGTTAGTGTACATCAGCCACTAAAAACACCCAGAGAAATCGACGGCGGAGAGAGAGATCGATGTTGCACAAACGTTCACCATAGACAGGAATGGGAGTACCATTTGCAGCGTACATAGCTCGGTCTGGAAGAGGGACGGCGGACTTTTGGGACGCGTCCCGTGGCAGACAAGAGAAGCAAGCACCTGTGTCGATGAGAAAGAACTGGTTTGTGGACCTGTCGAACAGTCGCAGGACGTCTTGAGGCGAAGAAAGCGAAGAAGTAGAACAAGCAAGGGAGAGGCCAGCTGTATTCCCTGACTCTAAGAAACGCTGGCTGGTTGGTTTCCCGAAAGGGAACAAGGGGTATTGAAGCCGAATCTATGGTGGTAATAGCAATATCCATGTGGATATTGTTGAGGGCCTGGAGTTGGGGTGCGGTCTGAGAAATGACGGCCAGAGTTCGCCCGGTTACGAGGGCGGGAATCCCTCTGTGAATGCAGCATGGAAGAGATAGAGAGCAGCTCAGCCTTTATCTCAGTCATATTTTGCTCTACCGTAGAGAGACGGGCCTCTACTGCCAAGAGACGGGAAGAAGAGAGTTCCTCGGTAGCACTGTATATTGCAGAAGGACTGAAGGATACGAGAGAGGATGAGGAAACGTCGGATAAGAATGAGAAGTAGCGGCAGAAGGAGGATGAGCTGGAAGAACAGGAGCAACAGAGATGGGAGGAGTAGGTGCCGGAGCTGTAGGAGGTGAGGGACCTGCTGGGGGAACAGAGACTGCTGCAATAGGGGCACTAGCAGGGACTTGATTGCGTTGAAGACGGTCTGCCCTCTCTGCGAGTTCCTGCAAGGTAAGAGCCAGGTCCATAGAAGCCAGGAAGTACTGAATGTCCCTGGGCAACTTTTGTACGAATAGAGTGCGAACCAAGCCCGACTCCTGCAGCGAGGGGGGTCCACCACAACAAAGCCAACATCTGCACCAGGAGGTCGGAAGGTTTTTGATCTCTCAGCGCGGTGTGGCGGAGCAGTTCCTCATACCTGGCCTCTTGAGTTGGGGCCAGGCGCGAGATCAGAAGTTGTTTTAGAGCGGTGTAGGGAGTAGGGGAATTGGACAGGGTTGAAAGAGAGTCCCTAATGAGAAGAGACTCCTTCAGGAATAAAGGACAAGACGATACCAAACTTTGTCTTTTCGTCCGCCACCGCATGTAAGATGACCTATGTCTGGCTGAACCAGATTTCCTGTTGCTATTGAAAGAAGGGAGGAAGGCACGCGTGAGAAGTTTGGGGGCGGGAGGAGTGGCGTCAGTTCCCGTCATGACTAATGCAGGGGAAGCAAAGAGAGCGAAAAACGTAGTAGTGGAGAGAGTTGAGCTTAGGCAAAGTACAAGAGTTGAGCTGAGGTAAGGTACAAGGGTTGAGCTGATACAAAGTACAAGAGTTGAGCTGAGGCAAAGTACAAGGGTTTATCTGAGGCAAAGTACAAGAGTTGAGCTGAGGCAAAGTACAAAGGAGAAAGAAGTGACAACGCCAATACAACACAACTCTTGAGAGCAGGCGTACTGGAAGAACCACAGCACACTAGAAAGTGGCAATACCGTAAAATTTCCCGATGTAAATTAACCCCAAAATATACTAATAATAATAATAATAATAATAATAATAATAATAATAATAATAATAATAATAATAATAATAATAATAATAATAATAATAATGATAGTAATAATAATGCCTTTGAGTTAATTACTGTGCTGGGATACCGCTGAGGGGTTTAATAATAACGATTTTGATGATTTCTTCGTAAACCTTATAACTTATACTAAAATGGGATTGAATGAGATAATGGATAGGTTCAAGGAGGGTATAGATTTCAAGGACATAGCAGTCAAGCAGGAGACCGATCTGTATATCAAAACTTTAATGAAAGAGGGAGAGCCTTCTGGATTGAAGGCTATTTATATGGATTTCATTTGCTAGGTTAAAGAGTTATCTTTGGCAGTTGACATTTCGACAGGAGTGGCAAGAATAATAATTCCAAAAAATTTGGTAGACGATGTGATAGCAAGAATACATAATACGAACCACCTGGGAGTTAAAAGAACATTGACCGTTTTGAGAGCAGATTTCGTTTTCAAATTCATGCATAGCCGCGTGAAAAATTACATTAAAAGTTGCAATATTTGCCAGAAAAACAATAATGCTAGGAGGATTTCACCCGAATGGGGGAGGTACAAGGAGGTGTCGGAGAAGTTTGACACACTTCATGTGGATCTGATAAAAATGCCATATAGTAAGGGGTACAATTATCTATTGGTGTTTATCGATAGGTTCAGCAAATATCCGTTCGCTTATCCCCTGAAACAGGCTACTGTAGATTCCGTTCTGCATGTTTTGATAAGCGAAGTATTTCCATTCTGCGGGGTTATAAAAAGACTTGTATCGGATCGCGGAACTCAATTCATTGCCAAATTGTTCTGCGATGTCTGCAACCTGCTCAGTATTGATAATATTGTTACGGCACCAAGTGCCCCAAATAGTAACGGAATTTGTGAAAAATTGAACCAGGCCCTAATAATAACCCTAAGATGCATGATAAACGATAGTAAAGGCGAGGGTTTAGAATGGCCTGAGATCCTTCCATTTGCACTATATTGTTTGAGGATCAGTCCTATGAACGAAGAGGGAGTAACGCCCAGCATTTTGATGTTCGGCCAGAATTTATCTGTCCCAGGTGGTCTCTTGCAAAAGGAACCGCTCAATGCCGCGGTCAGTCAGAGTGCCTACCTGAAGAAATTAGTGGTTTTAATGCGAAGGCCTTTGGTACCTCAAGTTGTATACAAAAATAAGCATATATTTGTTCCAAAAGATCTCAATAAGGCAAAATTTGTACTAGTTAGAAATCAACAGTATAATGTGGGTAAATTAGAAGAAAGGTATTCGGGTCCATATAGGGTCTTACGAATGACTAAAAGCAATGTGTATATATCAAAAAATGGAAAAGAAGCTGTAGAGAATTTGAGAAATATAAGGGTTTATCATAGTATAAATAGCGATGGCAATGATAACAAGGAGAAGGGTAGAATCGAGTAACCATTAAAAAAAATTGTTTAGAATGCTTTCTTCTTGCTAGTGGACGCGAGAGTGGGTTTCCTTAAACGTACAGTAGTATAGTAGTAGTGTAGTAGTAAGCTAGTAGTAGAGTAGTAGTAGTAGTAGTAGTATAACCATCTTCCTATGTAAGTAATTGGTGTGGGAGAGCGATTAATATATTGCCTTCTTGTAAAAAAAAAAAATCCTTTTTTCCTCAACTAACTGACTACATTACAAAGTTATTTAAAAAAAAAATTCTATTCTTCATTCTT